>CM050527.1:350000-412500 GCA_027563665.1 Antrozous pallidus | reverse complement strand
ACACAAGATGGCTGCACCCACAATGGAGGCCCAGCTCCCGTAAGGAGCTTTAACTAGCAATCAGCAGGGACCTGAGACTGCACACCCTCCACCACCCCAGCGGAGCTTGACATGGGTGGGACTGGCAGGGTCAGGATTTAGCCAAATGGGGGCCAGGAGGGCTGGCCGGCAATATCGAGGCACATGTGGGTGGGTGGGGTTTTGACTCTGGGCCCCGTGGTGAGCCCCAGACTCTGAGAGGAGGGAGATTTTCATACACATTTTACTAATTTTCTTTCATCTCTGACACTTCTATTATAGAGAAAGGGCAAATAGCAATATTAAATTATTTTCTCTAATCTTTTAATGTGCACAAATTTCGTGCACCAGGCCACTGGTATTGTTATAATCTTAAAAACATCACTGAACACATTAGGCAATACTTACTAAATGTATGTGAAGGTATTCATTTTCTATTGTTGGCCCAATGAATTATGACAATCTTGACTTAAACCTTTATAGTTCTGTAGATCAGCATTTGCCCCTGGGTGTTCTTGAGCTAGAACCAAGGTGTAGGGGGGCTGCGGTCCCTTCTGGGATGCCCTTTCCAGCTCTTGGAGGGGTCTCTTATGGCCTCTTTATTTTCAAAGCCAGGTCTCGGGCCAAATCCTCCTCACACTGCCACCTGACTAGTTCAGCGTTCTGATTGCCTCACTGGGATCCCTTGGAGCATCTCATTGTAAATTACAGTGAATTAGCAGTTACCTGTGTCAACTGCGATTGAAATGCCTCTTGTCAGGTAATCTAACATCACAGTACCCAAAGTTTAGGAGGTGGATAAGCCAGGGTGGCATATTCTGACTGGCACAATACACTACAGATTGTTTAGAACTGGAAACAAAGCCACATATGTGGGGGGGTTTCTCTCTTTTCCACGTCCAGCGTGGAAAGAAGAGTGGGTCCAGTTACTGAGTAGAGGAGCTGGGGATTGATAAATAAAAGAAGGAATAGAGGACATAGAAGTAGAAATAAAAGCTGGGGCTGAGTGGAATCTCTATTCTCTCTGATGGAGAGACAGGAATCCGAACCCAACAGCGGCGCATTTATTTATACCAAAATAAAGAGGTTTCACATGAAAAAACTGAAGATCAAGGGAGCCTAAGTGGGCCCAGGTCCCACTCATTCCCTCATTCCCAGGGATAGGCCCAACCTACATTTCAAGGCCCTCTCCCCGACACCTGGAGCAAAGAGTCAGTACTGATAGCGAATCCAGCCTTTTGAGTGGATGTGTTTCCAAGACACGGCTCTGCCTGGCGCCTGGGATTCCGCTGACAATGATTTAATGAATGCTCAGGTGCCTTCCCTGGGGGACCTCTACACACATAGAGTTCCTTTTCTGGTCAGGGTCGAGGGTCGGGGGATGGGGAAAGAGAAAATGGAGGTAGATGCACTATTGCAAATTCCAGGGAACTCCAACTCCTGACCTGGAACCAATCGAGTCCCTCTTCAACTTTCATTCTGCACCCGTTTTGAGAAGCTACATTGCTTTACACCCACTGAACGAGAATGAAGCGCTTTCCCTGGCCACTAAGGACCATTAAATCTAAATGCCCTCCCCTTTCCATAAAAGGATGTTTAGACACAGGAATCCAAAACACTTCACACGGCCTGTGAGTGCTTTAGCCGAAGTGCCTAAAGGAAGAAAAGGTCTAAGGCTAAACCAGTTAGATACCTCTCTTATGTCCAAACGAACGAATTGCAAACACAAGGCACTTTAACAACTATAATCAAGATAAAACAATTTAGAAATGAGTTAAGCCGTGAGAATTACTAGTAAAAGCCCTTACAACTCTTATGCTGACAAGGTGGGTGGCTCTGAAAAGAGCCTTTGGGTCTGACGGGGGCCGCAGCCCCTCACTTGGAGCTGGTGTACTTGGTGACGGCCTTGGTGCCCTCGGACACGGCGTGCTTGGCCAGCTCGCCGGGCAGCAGCAGGCGCACGGCCGTCTGGATCTCGCGCGACGTGATGGTCGAGCGCTTGTTGTAATGCGCCAGGCGCGACGCCTCGCCCGCGATGCGCTCGAAGATGTCGTTGACGAACGAGTTCATGATGCCCATGGCCTTGGACGAGATGCCGGTGTCGGGGTGCACCTGCTTGAGCACCTTGTACACGTACACCGAGTAGCTCTCCTTGCGGCTGCGCTTGCGCTTCTTGCCGTCCTTTTTCTGCGCCTTGGTCACTGCCTTCTTGGAGCCCTTCTTCGGGGCGGGCGCGGACTTGGCTGGTTCAGGCATTTTAAACAGCGAAACTGGAAACCTAGAAAGGGAAAGGCGACGCTGTAAAATGTCTCCTTGGGTATACAGCGTCCTCTTATATAGAGGCTCTATGCAAATGAGGTCCTCAAGAGTCTCTAGATCTGATTTGACGATGATTCAGTGACGAGCCCATGTAAATCCCCTATCATCACCTCACCTTTCTCATTGGTTGGCCGCGTGAGATAATTTTGAACCAATCCCATCTCGTGTTTAACAATTCCACCCAGGACTATAACTTGCGTCCTGTTGCTTCCCCGGGAACATTTCTCCTTTTTCTCTTCCTGTGCGTCTCCTAATACCGTCGCTTGCCACCATGTCTGGACGCGGAAAGCAGGGCGGCAAGGCGCGCGCCAAGGCCAAGACGCGGTCCTCGCGGGCCGGGCTGCAGTTCCCCGTGGGCAGAGTCCACCGCCTGCTCCGCAAGGGCAACTACTCCGAGCGGGTCGGGGCGGGCGCGCCCGTGTACCTGGCGGCCGTGCTGGAGTACCTGACGGCCGAGATCCTGGAGCTGGCGGGCAACGCGGCCCGCGACAACAAGAAGACGCGCATCATCCCGCGCCACCTGCAGCTGGCCATCCGCAACGACGAGGAGCTCAACAAGCTGCTGGGCAAGGTGACCATCGCGCAGGGCGGCGTGCTGCCCAACATCCAGGCCGTGCTGCTGCCCAAGAAGACCGAGAGCCACCACAAGGCCAAGGGCAAGTAGAAACCTGACGTCATTTGGCGACAGCGCAAATAACTAAACCAAAGGCTCTTTTCAGAGCCACCCACCTCCTCAGTGAAAGGGCTTGAGTTTTCCCGCAGTTGGCAGCTGATTGAAGTCGCGCCTGCAGCGATTCCTGTCCGCTTGAAAGGTACAATAGGAATCCGTTAACTTAAGTGAAAGTGCTATAGCCCCTCAACATTGTAAGTAAGGCGATGAGTGCACCTCCCTGCGGGGTTAGAAGTGAAAGGCTCTGGTCTCCTGCAGTTCCCAGCTTGAAGGGGAGGGGCCGTCTGCTTTCCCTGAAAAGGCGAGAAGTCTTTCAGGTCACGAGTCGTGTGTAAATCAACATTAACCCCCTTGCTTAGGCTTTAGTATACGTGTCTCAAACGGCTTAATGTTTTAGAAAAGATGAAACTGATTTCTTGTTCCAAAGGCAACTGCAGCTCTGTGCCAGGGCTTCAGGCACCTGACATGGTAGGACTTGCTTTGTGAACATGCCTGCTGTGTAGACATCATGTATGTGCTGCATATTCCAGTAAACGTGCCGTGTGAAAGGAGAGAACAAAGGAGGGGTAGCTGACCAATCACTGGTCAGGGCGGGATTTTTAAACTTTACTGTTGGCGCGGCATTCTTAAAATTTTTTCCTCCCTTGGTCATTTGCCTCGTCAGAAAATAATGAACGAAGCCCCCTAATTTCAGCACTAAATGAAATCTGGCTTTCATGGACTCATTTTGCAGTGGAGTATATACTCAAAAGACATTTTTCATTTCATATCAGCCTTTTTAGCGAGAAGCTAACCACATTTCTCAAGGAAGCAAACAAGACCAATTCAAGCACAGCGGGGGGCGGGGCGGGAAGAACCAGACTGACCTGTTCCTGCAAAAAAGGCCACAATCCACACTTTGCTCTAGGCCAGGTTTCTGGTCTCTTAACAGCTCAGAACAAGGCTCTTTGGACCCCTGAGCTGACGCAGGCTCATTGCAAACCCA
The DNA here is from genome assembly GCA_027563665.1 of Antrozous pallidus. Taxonomy (NCBI): domain Eukaryota; kingdom Metazoa; phylum Chordata; class Mammalia; order Chiroptera; family Vespertilionidae; genus Antrozous; species Antrozous pallidus. The sequence continues at coordinate 408,508 of CM050527.1, read as the reverse complement.
TCGAAGTAACATGCAGCTGCACACCCTTATGTACTGAGAAAGAAATGTAATTCTCGGGGTCCGAGTGTAAGGAAATCGAATGACATGAGAATGTCCTCGAGCCTCTCATACACTGGCTGCACTGTGACAGCCTCAACAGCACATGGAGACCTGGTTTATTTCACAGAGAGAAACTGGTCTTGGTGACAGTCATCAAAATATAAAGTTCAAAATCATATACCACACCTCAAAAATACAGTAAAAGTTTCTTACAGAGAATGAAGGGAACCATCGGGGAGAGAAACCTAGTTCAAGAGATTAAGAAGATTAAATATAGGAAAGGGAAGGAAAGAATAGTCACTCCAAAATATGCCTGTTTGACACAAAAATCATTTTGAGCCAGAGCATCAGTTGCAGGATGACCTCGCTCTTCTACCCCCTTTTCCTGCCTAAAGACCGGATATAAACTGTGGAAAACACTCATTCCTCAGTGACGTGTGACAGCCCACAGGCACAAGAGGAATCTCCAAAGGGGAGCAGACTCCTGGTTTCCCCCATTTGCCATCCTTAGAAGCCTAAAGCCGCATCCATTTTCCTGTTCCTTCTATTAAAAAAATTTTTTTTAAATGACGGTACCTTGTTTAAGATGCTTTATAAACGGGAGCTCTAAGCCACATCTATGGATTCATCTTTCCTGGGTCTCTCCCAGGTATATATGAAAAATACATGTTAATAAACCTGATTTGCTCATCTCCATTTCTCTTGGTCTTTATCTTGAGAAGGCTAAAAAGGGCTAATTCCAATGTAACCTGATTGATACATGGGGGACAGTGATCTGAATCCATGCTAGCAAGCTCAGTGTACTTTCCTGATAACCTATAATTAAGTCCTGCCTCCTTCCCAGATATTGGTCTTGCAGAACCGGTTACAGGGGTCATGGGGCTGTGCACTGCCCCGAGGGAGGGTTATTAACGCTGGCGCCAGACCAGACCATCAGACATGGCATGGAGACCCCCAACACCTGGGGCCTTCTTGCAAGGCCGGAGAAAAGGACCCAAAGCATAACCCACATTTGCGGGACAAAGACCACAGGGAGATATATACAGGAAAGTTCCATGCATGTTTCTTCACTCAGATTTGGAAGACTGTTACCTGAGTCCGCAGGTGTATTAAACAGTGTCCCTCCTTTTCTTTGAAGTGTCATTGGTTTTCTTTGGTCTTTGACCTAAATGCCAGAAACAATGAATGTTTTCCTGGACATGCTTTTGTATTTCCACTGAATGGTTGCTTCTCTTTTCTTTCTTTCTCTCCCCTCTCCACCCACTACTGGAATGCAAAGTCTTTTGTACAGAAGCTGAAGTTCTCTTAGACCATAATTGCTTTAATAATCAAGTACTTACTCTCAAAAAACACACCCATTTGGGGAAAGAGAAAAAAAGGTTAGCCACAGATTTTCAGGGAGCCTTCAACTCTTGATATCCTGCCCTTGAATTCTAAGGTCAACATGTTTCTAGTATCCATCTTTACTTGCAGAACATGCCACCCGACAATGAGCCACTTGGTCACATAGATCATTGTGAGCTACAGTCAATCAACTCCCAGTAGAAGCACTGAAACCATTTGCCTCTTAAGGCTGTCCCGAAAGCAATACACTGAGCAGATAACTTCCACCTGAGTGACGCCTCAGGACAGGGAAACATCTGATGACCCGTACCTGCCCTAAAGCCCTGGGCCTCTATTCCACTCCTGAGCTAAGGGTGGCAGACAAGCCTGTTACCCGACTGCCTTTGGCCCATGTTTTTATAGGGCTCCTTTTGTGCAAACTTTTTTTAATGGTGGCTGTTGTTGTTTTTTTTGGGGGGGGGGGGGTTGACTTTTAAAAAATATATTGTTTTTATTTTTATTTACTTATTTTTCGTTTATCCTCACCTGAGGATATTTTCCCATTGATTTTTAGAGAGAGTGGAAGGGAGAAGAGACAGACAGAGAGAGAGAAAACCATTGATGTGAAAGAGACACATCAATTGGTTGCCTCTTGCCTGCACCCCAACCAGGGCCCGGGATCCAACCTGCAACCTAAGTGCCTGTCCTTGTCAGATATCGAATCCAGAACCTTCAGTCCATGGGAGCACTCTATCCACTGAGAAAGCCGGCTAGGGCCAAAATTTGTTTTCCTTCTCTTAACCTGTCTTACGTCAATTTGAGTATTTGAGCAGCCAGAGAACCCAGATGGATAGAAAAAAACATGTTTTTCTCATCCCTGACACCTTGATGACCAATGTTACATTTGACAAGCCTCCCTTAGTTTGCTAAAATGAGTTTTTTAATAATACTTTAATCTACCTTGAGGCCAGGCTCTGTAACCAGGTTTCTTAGAAATACCGGCAGTGGCTATTCCAAAGCCCATGATAGAAACTTTGCTAGAGATTCAAGAGAAAGAGGGAGATGCCTAGAGTGAGTGACGCCAGCCACAGGTGTGATTTTAGATTTTCCCGTAATCACCTTGTTGACCTCGAGATGGAGGAAGGGGGAGAGACAGAGACAGAGAGAGAGAAACTTGCATTTCACGATCCAGGCATTCATACATTCATTGGTTGACGCTTGTATGGGATCAAACTTGCAGCCTTGGTGTGTGAGCACATTGCTATAACCACCTCAGCTACCCAGCTAGGGCAGTAGCCACATTCAAGAAGTGAAAAAAATGCACTTATTTTAATAATATGTTGTATTTAACCCGAAAATATACAAAACGCTCTTATTTCAAAATGTTATCATTATTATTGCAATATTTTACATTCCTTCTTTTCAGTCTAAATCTCCCAAACTGGGTGCATGTTTTCTTGCAATCTGATACCAATTTTTTTCTCAAAATACTTGATATACATTTACATTGCACAAATTGTCCTGTTGAAAAAATTAATTTCACTCGCCCAAGTGGTCCAAACGCAGCTAAACAGTTTCAATAACTGAGTGGAATGCAGTATCTGCTTTTAAATCGAACACAGCAATTAAAATTGCATAAAATTGAATTCTCGACTCCTCCCTTTCAGCCATATTTCAAATGCTCAAAGTGGTTCTGAATACCTTTTCATAAAATGTAGTCCTAGGGGAACTAACTGTGTCTGGGCATGGAAATGTGATGAAGACCGATGGTTAAACACAGTGTGGGATAAAAGTAGGTTTACAGTTGCTCGCATTAATGATGATACCATCATTAACAAGAAATAATAATATGAGAATAAACTGTGTGCTGCATACTCACAACTATAAACCTACTTTTGGGCTACTCCACATATACATTTAAATGTTATCATGTAAGTTTAGCATTGACTTCAGAAACCAAACAAAAAAAATTTTTTTTGACACAGAGATGTGCACATGAAGAAAGCAAAGGAATGTAGGCCCAGATTGCAAAATACCAGATTGAAAGATTCACGGTCACTGGAGAGAATGTACACCAGGGGCCGAAAGCTCACTTTACTGAGGAAATTACAGATGCCCACCTCAGACATCGCCAGACCTGTAGAGAACTGCACACCAGGACATAAGCTGGGAGGCAAGGTCTCCAACGCGCTCCAGAATAACAGGGTTGCAGTCTGTGTGCTTTATGCATTTACAATTAAGGAGGAGATGGAAGATTACATGAAGATCAGATTGACGGTTCTCTCTCACCAATGTTTCTGTCTCTCCCTCCCCCTTTCCTCTCTGAAATCAATAGAAGTATTTTTTTAAAAAAAAGATCGGAGAAAACAAGGCATACACCCGAAATATCAAAAATATTATGTGCTCCCTGGAGGGTAAGTAGTTAAACCTCAAGGGTCCTGAAAAAGAAAAGGCGTTCGTTTTGGCATTTCAAAGGTGTGGTGACCTGGGTGCAAAAGAACAATGCACAGGGCTGGCTGGCTTAAGGCAAAGATAACCTTTCACTAAAGAATGTATGTGTCTGGGGTGTGTCCTCCCGCCAAGACCTGCCGCAGATAGAAATTGACGTTAAGATTGCCCGAGGTCACATTTCAAAGAGGCGCTTTATTCCTCCTCACTGTGCAATCCTTAACCAAAAAAACTACCTTTCCGATGCCAAACAGCAACATTTCCACTCTAAGAAGGAAGCAAGAATCAAGATGACAGAACACAGGTCCTGGACCTCAGAAGGTGGGGTGTAGGGAGTGTTGAGGACCAAGAGGTGGGGTCCAGGCCCCCAAACACAAGCACCCAAAGTCAATTCAGCTCTTCCCTGGACCCCTGCCGCTAGGTACCCCCATCACCGTGTTGCCTTCATGTAAAGTGAACAAAGATGCCTCTCAGGAGAGAGAGGACCAGGACTTTTCACATTTTGTGGGCGTTTAGAGTACGAGACCCTGTGCATCATGGTCTCTGCCTTGTCCGCGGCCAGACGCCCGGTAATTTAAACCAAAAAGACACGTTATTCTGACGTAGGTACAATCCTTTCCGGACGTTGATACACAAGAGCAATTTTTAAGATGTCAATTTTGGGGGCATTTGGGATGAATGGGGAAGGAGCTGGGCTCACAGAGCCGCCTTTGTCTCCTCCGGCCCCGCCCGAAGACGCACGACGCGCGTAGGCGGAGACCGACCCGCCTGCCCCGCCCACCCCCGCTGGCGGGGTATAAATAGGGTGTCCGCGGGCGGTTTGTCGTTTCTCTGCAGCGATCATGTCTGGACGCGGCAAAGGCGGGAAGGGGCTCGGCAAGGGCGGCGCCAAGCGCCACCGCAAGGTGCTGCGCGACAACATCCAGGGCATCACCAAGCCCGCCATCCGGCGCCTGGCGCGGCGCGGCGGCGTCAAGCGCATCTCCGGGCTCATCTACGAGGAGACGCGCGGGGTGCTCAAGGTCTTCCTGGAGAACGTGATCCGCGACGCCGTCACCTACACGGAGCACGCCAAGCGCAAGACGGTCACGGCCATGGACGTGGTGTACGCGCTCAAGCGCCAGGGCCGCACCCTCTACGGCTTCGGCGGCTGAGCTCGTCCCCGCTCCTCGTCTTCCCCCCAAAGGCCCTTTTCAGGGCCGCCCACTCCCTCTCGGAAGAGCTGCGCGCGTTTGTGGTGCCCTTAATTCCACGGACACATTTCTGTTTGATGCCCGCTGGGCTGGGCCTTCACCTTCGACAGGAACGTCGGGCCCGACGGGGCCGTCTCCGCGCCCTGCCTCGGCCAGTTTGTGCGCAAGGGCGGCGGCGCCTTGAGCCCATCGGGAGGGAGCGGGTACAGGCAGGAATGAGAAGTAACCTCGGGGCGGCGGGAGAGAAAGTGAAGGGAAAGCAGGATTTATTGAGATGGGAGCTGGCAGCCGGAGGTACTTCAGTCCCATTGCATCTGCCAGAGGATGCGCACACTGGACTGACTGCACTCCCCGCCCGGCGGGGCTGCATTTAAAAAGTCGCCGGGCCTGGTTTTCCATTCCCTTAATCGCCGGGTCCGCCCTGCGCCGCCGGCGGAGCAGTGTGTGAATTGCCGTTTGTAGCGAGACCGCGAGTCGGGGCTCTAACTGGGTGTCTAACTCGGCCCCGCGGCCTCACCCGCTGTAGGGAAGGAGGGGTCTCGGCCCCGCGGCTGCTCTTCCCTCTCCCTCCGCCTTTCAGCGCTTAAGCCGGCCTGCTGCCAGTTCGAAGAGAGTTTGCTTGGTGAGGAATAATACAAACACGACAATAGGATTTTTAAAAGGGGAACTCTTCGCCTAGAACGTGAAAACCGAGGCAGGAAATCTTGTCATCTAGCCGCGCGCAGCCCTGCGTACAGGCTCATGTATTTTGTCAGAAATTGTACAGTTCACCTCGGTCTCTCCCGCCAGGAACATTTTGAGTAAATGTTCACTGAAGACCCTGAATCGCTACCATCTATTTTTTCTATTTTGAAACAAATTTTATCTTGTTAACTTTCATTTAGCAAAGCCAAAACCCTAACATGCTACAAAATTTGCCTTATGACTGTTAAACCCCACCCCCACCCCATTCCCATCTTCCAGCTGCAATGGCCTTTGTAGCTAACACCAGCTCCCCACCTGCCTCAGGCCAGTGCTCTAGCTCCCTCACTTCCTTCAGGAATTAACTCCAAAGTCACCTTGAAACCTGGCATCTGCTACAACATAGATGAAACTGGAGGGAAATAAGCTAGTCACAAAAAATACTGCTGTCATCTATTGCAAGGTTCCGCATTTGCACATGCTTCCTTCTTTTCTCCCTTTTATTTTTTTTAACGCTTTCTCATCCATTCCTGTTCATACACCTGACTATGTAAATGCATCCAAACCGAATGGCTGAGTCAAATGACCATTTGGAGTCCAACTCGAAAGTAAAGCACCAGGGGTAGGAAATTTGCATGAACCATGAATGATACACAACATTCTGCACGTATTCCCGGTATATCCTGCTACAATGAACTGGAAATTTACGGAAAATGCAGTAAAATCGATCCCGGGAGAGAAGGAGACAATGGATTTTTAATACGGGGGTGGATAACAGGAGCGGGAAGAAACGGGTTAACCGCCCAAAATGCCGCTGTTTTTTTTTTTCAACAAAAATTAAGCTTTTTCTCTTTCAAACACATTTTTTTTCCAAACAGGAGAAAAGTTCAAGAATAATAAATCTGTGGGTCAGACAGTAGGCGTGGAAGCATCACTGATGAAACATAATTTAAAAAATAATTTTACTTGGGCGCGGAAGACGTCCTTCAAATTGACCAATCAGAGACTCGCACGGAACGGAAATCCCACCCTAATACGGCGGAGTTATTTCCGGAAATTTACTTCGTTTAGTAACAGGGCCTGCCCACCAGCCAATCAGAGCGATTCTATTTCCGTATAAATACAGCGTCCAGCTCCCAACGCGACCCCATCTCCTGCACACCTCAGTCATGGCTCGTACGAAGCAGACGGCGCGTAAGTCCACAGGCGGCAAAGCGCCTCGCAAGCAGCTGGCCACCAAGGCGGCCCGCAAGAGCGCGCCGGCCACGGGCGGCGTGAAGAAGCCGCACCGCTACCGGCCGGGCACCGTGGCCCTGCGCGAGATCCGGCGCTACCAGAAGTCCACGGAGCTGCTGATCCGCAAGCTGCCGTTCCAGCGCCTGGTGCGCGAGATCGCGCAGGACTTCAAGACCGACCTGCGCTTCCAGAGCTCGGCCGTGATGGCGCTGCAGGAGGCGTGCGAGGCCTACCTGGTGGGGCTGTTCGAGGACACCAACCTGTGCGCCATCCACGCCAAGCGCGTCACCATCATGCCCAAGGACATCCAGCTCGCGCGCCGCATCCGCGGGGAGAGGGCGTGAGCTCCCTATTCTTTTTAAACGAAAACCCAAAGGCTCTTTTCAGAGCCACCTCCCGTTTCAGTGGAAGAGCTGTAAGCCAAAGATGATCTGCAAATAGCACGGAGGAAGACGGCTAATACTTAGGACATCTTGGGTGGGAGTCGTGCTGTGGCCCATCCGAGGGGCACTCCAGTTCTCTCTGAGGGGGCTTGCGCTGCGTTTAACAGTCAGGTCTTTGCGGCATCAGCCCAGCAGAGGGCGTGGCTCTGCTGTCCGTAATGGCTCGGCACACTTGCTGTTATAGCATGGAACCTGAAATTATAACTGAAGTTCTATTTAGAGTTAAGAGCTTGTTGCAGCAAATTGTACCTACTCATTTGTGCAGAATTTTACCCGATGAAGTTTAATAGCTCCCTCCTGCTGTGATTCCACCACCATTAAGCATGCACATGTGATAACATTGCTGAGGTCTATGTACTTGAACACACACCCACAGTGCATCTAGACTTCTGAGTGAAGGAGCCCTCCACTGAAGTCTCGATAATTTTGTCCCAAGTCCACTGCCTGGTTATTGTGTAGGATGTCGCCATTAGGGAAGGTTGAGTCAATCGACTTTATTTAAAACTAACAAGTCAGTATTTGCTCTTCATATGAACAGCAGGGGGCGGTGGTTTTTTCTGGTGCTAGTGGTGGCATATCCATTAGCCTGAGGTTTGTTCTGTATTTGTTGATATTGCCTCTACCTCAAAAGTAAAATGCATTTCAATATTTGATGTTTGTAATCTCAAGTTTCCTGATGGGTTCTTGACTCTTAACCCATGGTGTTTAGGACAGCGTGCTTGGCCCGTCATAAGTGTAGATGGTAAAGGACAAACACCAAAGACCCAAAATGGCATCACTGGTGCTAAATGCCCAAGACAGCAAACCCAGATTTAATACCTAATTGCAATTTCATCTCCCAGAAACAATCTTAAATCAATCAGTGTGGAATTTTCTGGTCAAGAACCAGTAAGGTGATTCTGCTCAGTTCGTGTTTCTAAATCAGTTTTCTTAACTGCAAGACAAGCATTTATATCATACCTAATGCCAATGCTTCCCTGTAAGGTAGTCAGTCCAAATGTGCTTTGTAAACTCTAAGGGATTACTGAGGTAGTGGATAGTCACTTTGACCACTCAGTGAACGACTAATTCCCCCCTTAATTCTTATTCCTCGTTCCTCTTCATCAAAAGCCTAACTCTCTCATTCTGGTTATTAAAGACCTCACAGCTGTTTTCCCATATTTCCTACTCCACATAGTCCCCTTCTTTTCAAGAAGATTCCTTTGAGTAACAACCTTACATTCTCCCATTTACCCAGGGTATTCTGTCTCAAGTAGAAAGCAGGAAGAAATTATGCGATGCAGCTGTCACTGGGGAAATTTTGAAATGGTTAGAAGGCACCTGCTACAGGCTACATTCTCTATTGGAAAAATAAGATAGGGAAAACTAAATTATAATCCAATGGGGAGTGTTATAAACAAAGAATAAGGTGAAGAGACATTCCAGCAAGATACAGTGCCCTCTGGAGATGGGCTTAGGGACTCAGGATTCCTTTTGTTCTGTAGATTCTATGGGTTTGTTAAGTACTTGATGCATACAGATAGAAAGCAACATTAGAACATATCCAGAATGTATTTGAGCTTGTAAAGTAATGTGTTTCATTAGTAACACGTCAAATAACAAGGAGCAAGCAAGGAATAATATTTTCAAAAAATTAGCGTAAATTTTATTTCCAGGATATTTGCAATCACTGTAGTGATACAAAAGCGTGACTACAAAATCCATATTAGTTGCCTAAACACATAATTGAAAGAGATGCTAAATTGCATTGAGAGTTGGGGGGGGGGGATGTTTCCCCCGTTCAGGTTTGCACCCTCAAATGTTCTGTAGAACTCAAGATTTTGTCAGACTTGCCAGTAAAATTAAGTGAACTTCCCTGAAATAAATTAATATAATAAAAATTCAGTCCCATAGATGAAGTGGAAATGGTGAGACAAGTGAACCTCTTATTCCAAGAGTCCATATTGTGTGCCCTGGCCAGCCCTAACCCAGGAGCTCTCTGCCAACCACTCTTCCCTGCCTTCCAAACACGTTTTTGTCTTGTTTATCCTCAAATTCATTGCCTGCTCAGGAGACTATGGCTCCCTAGGTCTTCGCCACCTTCTGCGGAGAAATCTGGCTAAGAGAGCCACTTACAACCCCCCAGGAGGATAACTTCCACGTTTACTGTCCCTCAGCCTCAGAGTAGCAGCTCAGTTATGGGCAGAGTAACAGTGGATACTCTTCCCCAAAAAACTCCATTGACCTCAAGAGGAAAAAATCCAAGGCTTTCAACTGCCTCACAATACACAAGACTTAACCTAGCAATCTCTAATGGGTACTTTCTCTCTGGAGCCCATTCGCGGGAGTGCCCCGGGACGTTCCGATTAGCTCTCAATAACCTCCGCAAGCCAAGTTTAGGAAACATACAGAAACCTGATTAACCCTTTCCGCAGATCGACTTGTTACCTTAACTACACTTTCCCTTTCTAACGCGTCTGAGCGCGGGTAGCAGGGCGGGAAGACCCCAAGGCGCCCCCTACCGCTGGCGGACCGCAACGACCAGGAGTTCAAGAAACTACGGGGCAGTTGGACCACCGTGCAGGGCGAGGTCCTGCCCAGTATTCATTCAGGCTGATGCAGCCCAAGACCGAGCGCCATGAAGGTCAAGGGAACAGGTAAAGACCACACTATCCCAGGCACCTGATGACAACGGCTCTTTCGAGAGGCACCCGCTTCCTAAAACAACTCATCAGGTTTTGAACAGCGTTTATCAGACCACCCCACCCTCCCAAACCCCCACCACCCAGCCACTTAACCACCTCCCACCCCTCACCCCTCCCAACTTCCCCAGTGTACTGGAACCATTCACTTAAAGAAAAAACTACCCAGTCTGTAGCCAGTTAAGCTCTTTTTCTTGAAATTAGTGGGTGGCTCTGAAAAGAGCCTTTTTGAGATTTTCAAAGCAGGACCGCCGTGCGGCAATGGCTTCACTTCTTCTTGGGCGCCGCCTTCTTGGCCTTCGTAGCCTTCGCCTTGGCAGCTTGGGGCTTAGCCACCTTGGCCTTAGACTTGGAAGCTTTGGCCTTGGCGGGACTCTTCGCAGGCTTCTTGGGCTTAGCAGCCTTCACCTTCTTGGGGCTCTTGGCCGCTTTCTTGACCCCCGCAGCCGCCGCCGGCTTCTTGGCCTTCTTCGGGGTCTTCTTGGCGCTCTTCTTGGGGGTGGCTACCCCCGCGGCCTTCTTGGGCTTCTTGGTCGCCCCGGCAGCCTTCTTGGCCTTGGCCGCGCCCGCCTTCTTGGCTTTGGGCTTGGCCTCGCCAGAGGCCGCCTTCTTGTTGAGCTTGAAGGAGCCCGAGGCGCCGGTGCCCTTGGTCTGCAGCAGGGTGCCCTTGTTCACCAGGCTCTTGAGGCCCAGCTTGATGCGGCTGTTGTTCTTGTCCACGTCGTAGCCCGCGGCCGCCAGCGCCTTCTTGAGCGCGGCCAGCGACACGCCGCTGCGCTCCTTGGAGGCGGCGACCGCCTTGGTGATGAGCTCGGACACGGGCGGCCCGGACGCCTTGCGCTTAGCAGCGGCGGCGCCCGTCTTCTTCGCCTTCTTCTTCACAGGTGTTTTCTCCGCAGGGGCGGGAGCGGCAGGAGCCAGCGGAGCGGTCTCCGACATGTTTCACTTTCGCCCGGAAAGACAACAGGAGACTTGAACTGTCAGAGCAGCGTGGCCCTGCGCGGGCGGCGGGGGTTTATATAGCGAGGCGCTGAGTGGTGATTGGCTGGCGGCTCCGTGCGCCGCGCTACCCAGCCGGCTCCTCTGCTCTGCCTGGCTGTTGTGTTTCTTGCCCCTTAAAAAAGGAGAAAAATATAAGGAATCTGTGCACGAAATCATGAGGGATTTGGGGAAAACGGGTCCGAGAGTCTTCAGGCTTCCTTCCTGCCTTCTCTGGCGCGCCTAGCTTCGCCGCCGGCCCTCAGAAACTTTCCCGATCCCCCCAACTCTCTGGAAAACTTCGGTCAAACGGAGACAACTTGCCGATTTTCCTTTAAAATACGACTTCTCTTCGATTCCTTCGCTAATATTTCTCCCAGAACCTAATTCTCCACATTGTTGTCTTTGCAACTTTGTGTACAGGAACGGAATTGTACTCCGCTGTACCCAGAAAATCGTTTTTTTTCTTGAGGGCAATAGCACAGCTCGCCTGCCAGTGGTTTGCCCTGAGCCCTGGGAATTGGCAGTGGGGGGAGAGAATTCAAAGTACATTATGGACAACGACCTACCTTAGAAAAAAAACGTTGGTTTGATTTTTTTTCAAGGATGGGAGCGACCAGTGTGTAAACGGGATTTGATCCCATTGTTTTCGATTTTAACCATTTTGGGGACGGACGAGGGCAAGACTGCTCCGTGCATGTGTGTTTTTTAAATAACCAGTTCTACGAGTGACTGGTCGTCAATCTTCTCTTAAAAGGTGGCCCGCTTGATTTTTCAAACCTAGAGTGAGCATCGGAGGTCACCCACCCTACCCACCCACAAAGCGGGCGCGTCTCAAAGCAGCAGATGGGCACGGCCGCCTCAGTTTACCAGCTGTGAGCAGGAGAGCCCTGCGACATCACGTGTTTTCCATCCCATCCTCTTAAAGTTGTAAAGGCCTTCATGACAGACACCTTGTCCACCAGATTGGTCCCCCAGGACTTAGCGTGGAGCGTTGGGCATATTTCCTATATTCCGAGATGATATTCAAAACACAAAATGCATTTGACCTTTGTTAGCATTGCAAGTCAGAACCAGAGGATTAGAAAGAAATGTCTCTCACCGAGACCGGTTTAGCTCAGTGGATAGAGCGTCGGACTGAGGACTGAAGGGTCCCTGATTCGATTCCGGCAAGGGCATGTACCTTTGACTGCTGCAGGTACATCCCCAGTAGGGGGCACGCAAGAGGAGGCTGATCGATGTTTCTGACTTTCTATCCCTCTCCCTTCCTCTCTGTGAAAAATCAATAAAATATATTTTTAAAAAAAGAAAAGAAAAGAAAGAAATGTCGCTGAAATCACTGCAGGAGCCCTAGCTGGTTAGTTGAATGGTTAGTTGAATGGTTAGAGCCTCTGCCTACGGACTGAAGGGTCTCAGGTTCCATTCCCATCAAGGGCACATACTTGGATTGCTGGCTCAATCCCAGCTGGGGTGTGAATGGGAGGCAACCAATAGATGGGTCTCTCTCACATTGATGTTTCTGTGTGTCTCTCCTTCTCCCTTCCTGAAATTCAGTGGGGGCGGGGCGGGGGGGGGGGCAGTGTGTGAGGATTAATAAATCACTGCATGAATTTTTCATATTTCACCCAGGGCCTTTCTACTAACAAAGAATGAAACAGACTGTCACAGCCTAAATCAATGAGCAGAACCTGCCCACCTGAGGGGCTGAACAAACATTCCATCACAGCGCTGACCGACTCTCCCTCATCTCTTTCTTTGCAACACCGTAAAGCTAACAGAACTCGGCAAATATTGGATAATTGTGCGCCCCTGTATATTATCCACCTATTAATCAGGTCCTGGCATCCCACCTCATTTGAAATAAATAACCAAGAAAACTATCGGGGTGTTATGTTTCTTCTAATACCCCTATCTCCAAAAGTCCAGTCATTCTGGCCTAGATTCTATGTGATTTGAGAGCTTTTTCATATAAATCCAAGACAAAATATTCCATTGTAAAGATGCCACCGTTAGTTTCATAAAAATCACTTGGCTTGATTTTAATTAGTCATTGATTGGAAGGCACTGACTGGAACCAAGTTGCTGGTCCTCGAACCCACATTATGCAAACACATGTGTGCAAACAGGGAGCCTCAGAGTCTTGGATCACGGACACTGCCTCACGAGGCAGGAATGTTATGGGTGTCTGGAGGAAGGGGTTGTTATCTTCGACAGCACCATTGCCAATAGCTATTATCACAAACATTAATGTCTGGGTCATCAAAGCAGGAGCACCTGAGGCCGGCAGTGATAAGGGATGATAAACGTACTGGGCCATCTGCATACAAGATGAGCTGAGCCCCAAAATGGCGCCAAGCACCCAGGGATGGGGAGTCAGAGGTTTACCATGAAGGACTCCAGGCGGGCTTTTTTTCTGGGCAGAGAATACCTGGGTGTATTTGAATAGTGGGAAAATCTGGAGGAGAGAGATAACGGTCTTAGCGAGCAGCACGTGGCCTTCGAGAAAGGGAAGGCAGGTTGTGATGTGGCCTACAGTTCAGTTCCCAGGGGAGGGGATCTCCATACGATTATCTGATCAGACCTAACCATTAAATAGTCCCTTTTCCTGTTCAATCTGGAGCTCAATATTATCTACAGCTAACGATACAATTGAAATTCAGATTTTTAAAAGTGGTCGTCCTGGCAGTTGTTGAAAAGGGTTGGGATTGTTCTCTAAGTTACATATGCTTGATATAAGTGAAAAGTATTTTCTACCACAGACGTTCCCATATCATTCATGGACACCTCTTCCTGGAGCCCACGGTTATTTAGATCACGCACAAGCAAGAAGACACTGGGACGGAGCGCCTTTCCTTCACTGTTGGGGTTGCTGATCCCTGCCTGGAGGGCAATTGTGGAGGCCATTGCTTTCACTGGAAGAGTGCTTCCCCTTGTGTGACAGGAGGGTGGGGCCAGGCTGCCAACAGTTTCAGTGATTGCTTGAGACCAGGCACTTCTCCTCTCTCCGAGTGTGTGTGTGTGTGGGGGGGGGGGGTAGTTCTTGAAAGCCGGGTTATGTCCCAGGGGACTGTCAACTTGAAAGCTTTTCCCTATTATTTTGGTAGCCTACCAAAAGATTTTGTTTTTAATCCTGAACACTAGATCTATATGCATCTCAAAACAGTGGAGTGTCCACAGTCCTGACGCGAACCATTTACTTTATCGATGTGAAAATTAGCTGAGAGGAACTGGTAAGTGATGGTTATCTCACCTGTGAATTCATGTGCTCCCCACGGTAGCATGACACCCCCTCTCACCACCGTGAATGACGGTGAGAGGCACAGGTGGTGCTCCGGGCTGTGCTGAAGTGTTCCAAACTTCCGTGAACTGCAAATGCCAGAGGGCAAAAGTGGCTGCGTTGAATAAATACAAAAAAAGGTGGGGGGTGGGGGCAAAGAAGAGATAAGGCTGTAGAGCAGGTAGGGTGTTGCGTTAGGATAAAATGTGTTCAGAGGAGCCCTTGAAAAGTTACATCTATTTTAATTTCTTATCAGATGGTCTCCTCTGAGGACTCTCTCCCACTGGAAACTCCCCTCAAAGCATAACTGTCTTATTAATTTTACTTCCTCAAACAGGCTCCACTCTCAAACTTGAAATTTCCTTCTTACAGGTCTCTATAGCGGTAATATCTGGTACACCCAGAAGTTGGCTAATTTCTAGCAGACCTCGTAAATACTCCAATCTCAGGTGCCCACCACCTTCCCTTTCCCAGTCTGCACTAGTTCAAAAGAAATTCTCTATCACAGAACAGCCCAATAGAGCTTATGGAGATGATGTAGCTATATTAATAGGTGGCCACTACCTCTATGTAGTTGGTAGGCCTTACCTGTGGCTCAGTAACTGAAGAAATTTAATTTCTACTTTTATGTAAGTGTAATTAATTTAATTTTTTTATTTATTTTGAGAGAGAGGGAGAGAGGAGGGGAAGGAGAGAGAGGGAGAAAGAGAACAAAGAGACATCAATTTGTTACTCCACATATTCATTCATTCGTTCATTCATTCATTGGTTGCTTCCTGTATGTGCTCTGGCTGGTTTTGCTCAGGGGTAAGAGCAGCATCCCATCGTCCGAAACACCAGGTTGTGGGTTTGACCCCCAGTCAGGGCAGGTTAATGACTTTAAATTTCGATAAGCACATGTGGCTGGTGCCTGGTGTAAGGCAGCAGGGCCTCCAGCACCCCTTAGGATCGAATGCACTTAGAGATCTTGTTTAAGAGGCCTCTATCTGTTCAGTATAGAGGGCTGGGCCTGGGCCTCAAATTCTCTAAGTCTTTCAACCTCCCAGGTGAATCTAATGTTGTGATCCCACAACTTCTCCACCCATCACGACTGGTCGGAGGCCGGGAGCACGGGGAGGCCAGGAGCACGGGGAGGCCAGGAGCACGGGGAGGCCGAGAGCACGGGGAGGCCGAGAGCACAGGGAGGCCAGGAGCACGGGGAGGCCGAGAGACAGGGAGGCCGAGAGCACGGGGAGGCCGAGAGCACAGGGAGGCCGAGAGCACAGGGAGGCCGAGAGCACGGGGAGGCCGAGAGACAGGGAGGCCGAGAGCACGGGGAGGCCGGGAGCACGGGGAGGCCGGGAGCACGGGGAGGCCGGGAGCACGGGGAGGCCGGGAGCACGGGGAGGCCGGGAGCACGGGGAGGCCGAGAGCACGGGGAGGCCGGGAGCACAGGGAGGCCGGGAGCACGGGGAGGCCGGGAGCACGGGGAGGCCGGGAGCAAGGGGAGGCCGGGAGCACAGGGAGGCCGGGAGCACGGGGAGGCCGAGAGCACAGGGAGGCCGAGAGCACGGGGAGGCCGAGAGACAGGGAGGCCGAGAGACAGAGCCGAGGAGCCGGGAGCAAGGGGAGGCCGAGAGCACGGGGAAGCCAGGGAGCACGGGGAGGCCGGAGCACGGGGAGGCCGAGAGCACAGGGGAGGCCGGGAGCACGGGAGCCGAGAGCACGGGAGGCCGAGAGCACAGGGAGGCCGGAGCACAGGGAGGCCGGGAGCACGGGGAGGCCGGGAGCACGGGGAGGCCGGGAGCACAGGGACGGGAGCGGGAGCACAGGGAGGCCGGGAGCACGGGGAGGCCGGGAGCACGGGGAGGCCGAGAGACAGGGAGGCCGAGAGACAGGGAGGCCTGAGCACAGGGAGGCCGAGAGCACGGGAGGCTGGAGCACGGGGAGGCCGAGAGCACAGGGAGGCTGGGAGCACGGGGAGGCCGAGAGCACAGGGAGGCCGGGAGCACGGGGAGGCCGAGAGCACGGGGAGGCCGAGAGCACGGGGAGGCCGGGAGCACGGGGAGGCCGGGAGCACGGGGAGGCCGGGAGCACAGGGAGGCCGGGAGCACGGGGAGGCCGAGAGCATGGGGAGGCCGGGAGCACAGGGAGGCCGGGAGCACAGGGAGGCCGAGAGCACAGGGAGGCTGGGAGCACAGGGAGGCCGAGAGCACAGGGAGGCCGGGAGCACAGGGAGGCCGAGAGCACAGGGAGGCTGGGAGCACAGGGAGGCCGGGAGCACAGGGAGGCCGGGAGCACGGGGAGGCCGGGAGCACAGGGAGGCCGGGAGCACAGGGAGGCCGAGAGCACAGGGAGGCCAGGAGCACGGGGAGGCCGGGAGCACAGGGAGACCGAGAGACAGGGAGGCCGGGAGCACAGGGAGGCCGGGAGCACAGGGAGGCCGGGAGCACGGGGAGGCCGAGAGCATGGGGAGGCCGGGAGCACAGGGAGGCCGGGAGCACAGGGAGGCCGAGAGCACAGGGAGGCTGGGAGCACAGGGAGGCCGAGAGCACAGGGAGGCTGGGAGCACAGGGAGGCCGAGAGCACAGGGAGGCTGGGAGCACAGGGAGGCCGGGAGCACAGGGAGGCCGGGAGCACGGGGAGGCCGGGAGCACAGGGAGGCCGGGAGCACAGGGAGGCCGAGAGCACAGGGAGGCCAGGAGCACGGGGAGGCCGGGAGCACAGGGAGACCGAGAGACAGGGAGGCCGGGAGCACAGGGAGGCCGGGAGCACAGGGAGGCCGGGAGCACGGGGAGGCCGGGAGCACAGGGAGGCCAGGAGCACGGGGAGGCCGGGAGCACAGGGAGACCGAGAGACAGGGAGGCCAGGAGCACGGGGAGGCCGGGAGCACAGGGAGACCGAGAGACAGGGAGGCCGGGAGCACGGGGAGGCCGAGAGCACAGGGAGGCCGGGAGCACGGGGAGGCTGGGAGCAGGCGGAGCTAATTCAGGCTGATCCTCTCCTGAGCTCAATTTTCTCTTCCCGCTCCTTGCAGAATCAATCAATCTGTCCCCATGTCAATCAATCTTGTTTTGTGATTTTTCAGCAAGGAGGGTGGAAATCTGTGTGGAAGTCTGCAATGAGAGGAAATGGCTTTGTCTGGCTTTGTCTGTGGGAAGCACCGCAGAGAAGGGGCGTCTGCGAGTCACCTTCCCGGTACATACCAGAAGGCGCTCCGTGTGACTGCTGGACTGTCATCTGTGCATAGAGCATCACCTCAGTTATTCTTTTTTAAAAAAATATATTTTATTGATTTTTCACAGAGAGGAAGGGAGAGGGATAGAAAGTCAGAAACATCGATGAGAAATATTGCTCAGCTGCCTCTTGCACACCCCCTACTGGGGACGTGCCCGCAGCCACGGTACATGCCCTTGACCGGAATCGAACCTGGGACCCTTCAGTCCGCAGGCCGACGCTCTATCCACTGAGCCACACCGGTTTCGGCCAGTTATTCTTTTTACTTGGACAGGACCGCGTAGTATCTATTAGTTTTTGTAAATTCTGTTACTTTCCAAACTTTTACTCAGCACGACGCACCTCCAGTTCCTTACTGGCACAGCACAGATCAGTGCTCAGAAGCGAGGTCATACAAGGCCAGGATCGCACTTGTTCTAACCCCAAAAGCACACATTAGGGCCGAAGGAGCGCTCCACGTCTGGATTTCTCCCTTAAGAAAAAAACATTGCCGTCTTTTTCTCCACCTTTTACCACCCCTGTACCTTCCTCCACTCCCCCTCCCTTCCCCTGCAAGGAGTACTCCTTTTCACGGCGCAAACTGCGCTTCACAAACGGAAACGGAGTGGAGATCCCATGAACGTGGCTCCCTTCCTGGAGCTCCCCCTTCAGAAGGCTGCACGCTGTGCTCTGTGGACGCATTCGCTAAGAATCCCCGGTTGTCAGATCAACACTAACTTCTTCGTCTTAAAAAAAAAATGACTTCGTCCTGGGTCTGTTCCAGCCACGAGGACGGTCCAGAGATGAGGAACACTGACGACACCTTGCCAGGCTACCAGTCAGCAGCATCAGTTATACACCTGACGCTGCAGGCGGCCCCGGACCAGATCAGAGAGGATGGAACTTGCATTGCCACCATGTGTCCACCATCTGGATACCATGGCTGACGTGCACCCATAAAGAACTATTTGACATTGAAACTGGGACTCAAACATTTTTTTGTTCTTATATTTCTAGTCTGCAGAGGCAAGATATTTTTGAAGAAAAGAAACAGAGGAGAGTGATTGATATAGAGGCAGGGAGGCCTTGAACAGGCTGTGGGGCTACAAGGGAAGGGCTGGGGAGGGTGGGGGGCGGGTGCTGGGGGAGATCAACAGAAGGACTTGTATGCGTGCATGTGAGCATAACGAATGCAAGACACTGGGGCGGGGGCTGTAGGGGAAACTGGGGGTAGGCTAATGGGAGGGAAAGGAAAACATATGTACTACTATCAATGACTTAAACATCTCGTATACAACATTTGCTTAAATGTGATAGTGAGGTTTTCATAATGAAAGTTTTGATTTGCTTAAATGTGAAAAAAACCAATAAAATATATTAAAGTGTTGTGAGAGAAAAAAATGACTTCGTCCTGGTATCGCTCCCTTTTGTAGATAAGGGCGGCGTTATCGCCTCCTTCCTATAAAGGGTCACAGAGCCCATCCCTGCGACTGCGCACAGCGCCGGCCGGCCCGGAGGCCACAGGCACCAGCGACTCTGCGCCCCGCGGGGCAGCAGGAAGGAGTCAGCGGCGACGCGCGTTTCCCCGCCCCCTGCTCGCTCCGCTTCCTGAAACGGCCGCTACGGGGCGTATATAAGGGGCTGCAGCCGGCGCTCCAGTACGGCGTTGTGATCGGCATTGTCTCTCCGCCATGTCTGGACGCGGCAAAGGCGGGAAGGGGCTCGGGAAAGGCGGTGCCAAGCGCCACCGCAAGGTGCTGCGCGACAACATCCAGGGCATCACCAAGCCCGCCATCCGGCGCCTGGCGCGGCGCGGCGGCGTCAAGCGCATCTCCGGGCTCATCTACGAGGAGACGCGCGGGGTGCTCAAGGTCTTCCTGGAGAACGTGATCCGTGACGCCGTCACCTACACGGAGCACGCCAAGCGCAAGACGGTCACGGCCATGGACGTGGTGTACGCGCTCAAGCGCCAGGGCCGCACCCTCTACGGCTTCGGCGGCTGAGCCGGTCGCCGCTCCTCGTCTTCCCCCCAAAGGCCCTTTTCAGGGCCGCCCACCTGATCACAACGAAGGGCTGTGAGCGACCACCGATCCCCCGGGGTAACTTGTGGGTGTTATGCTGTAGTTAAAACACATTGATTAAATTCAGAGAGGAAAGAAAATAGGAACAAGTGATGGGAGAACTGTTGACCTGCTCCCGGACTCTGGACACTTGGGGAGGAACCCCCAGCCCGTGGTGACCCCAGACTGTCACATGGTTAGAGAGAAAGAGGGGTTCCATTTTATTAAGGGCACGGCCAGAGAAGAATGTGCCTTTCAAATTCTAGCTCCCCCACCCCCCCCCACATGGAGGAAACCTTTTCTATGTGTACTTTTCTGAGCTCTTTGGTCTCCGAAATTTGGAAACTTGGGGGGTAGAAGGCCTACTTGCTGGGAAGGGGCCCTGAGACCATATCCAGGCCTGGCCTGGCTGTCGGCACTGACAGCTCTGGGGCATAGTCCACGGCCTCTCTGAGAATGAGTCAGTCCTAGATTCCTTAGTTAAGCGTCTTCACAGAAGCCAAGACATAGCTGGGTTAACATTTCCAGCGGCAGTTTGTAGGTAAGATCGATGCTTCAGACTCAGCCACAACTTTTCATCAAGAGTCCTCTGCAAAGTCTGCCGGTTTGTTTTTTTTTGGGGGGGGGGCCGTTTGGCGTGACCCTAGCTTAAAAAGGCGCCTCTCAAAGGACCCCAAGTTGAGGCCCTAGCGTTTGGAAACTTGTCTGGTATGCTACCCCGGAGCAGATTGCCTTGAAAGGCAGCAGTCCTCGGGTTTAATGGGACTAATTTGTTTGTTGCATTGTATTCCCGGAGCACGAGCTTTCACTTTCCCTGAAGGTTCCCCGGACCTTGCACCTAGCGTCCTGTAGGGGGCGCCCGGACTTCGCTCACCTCCCTTGCAGGAAACACCACAAAAGCTGTGGGTAGAGCTTTGTTGGTAAATGCAAAAAATCATAGCTGCAAAAGGACACCCTAATGTCTGCCTTAGTGCCTTCCTGAGTACGTGCACTCCAGCGTGACGTGAGTCATTGCTCATCTTG
The DNA here is from genome assembly GCA_027563665.1 of Antrozous pallidus. Lineage (NCBI taxonomy): Eukaryota > Metazoa > Chordata > Mammalia > Chiroptera > Vespertilionidae > Antrozous > Antrozous pallidus. The sequence continues at coordinate 387,931 of CM050527.1, read as the reverse complement.
CTGCTTCATTTCCAAAGTTCTGACCATTAAACGCTCCTTCATGTGTTCAGCCTACCGCCTCCCTACCTGTAACCGAGTGCGCCCTCCATTTTCCTAGGCAGAAGGAGCCTTTAGGCCACCCCATGGTTCCCTTTCCAGCTTCGACCTTAAGTCCTTCCCCTCCCTGCCGACTCCCGTTTGTACCCCTTAAACCCACAGTGAAAACGGCATTGTGGGGACAGCGCCCAAGAGGGCTGTTCGTGGAGGCACCTTCCCCTGACAATAACGTGGCTGCACATTAAGTTGGTTGGTGAACCTGTGCTACCTGTAGTGACATGCCAAAGTGCTCCTGGTCTCTCTCCTGGGTCCTCCTCCCCCGTGTGTGTAGTCTCCCGTCTTCCTTTCAGGGTTATCGGCTGGTCTCATAACCAAATTCACAGAAGACAGAAAAAGGGCTTCCATTTTGTACATACAAGAGCTCAAAGAATATTAAGACCCAGAGACCATTGAGGATTGTCCACCATCAGGAATGACAGGGAGGAGGGGGCCTGGGGCTGCAAAGGGAGCAGGGACTCACAGGAAGGAAAGAGGGTTGGCCTGTCCTACACAGAGGTCATCAGGGGTCCTCCAGGTCAGTTAGCTCTGTTAATAGCTCCCTTTCTGGTACAGGCCTGCTATCTAAATTTTTTTTAATATTTTTATTTCTTTGTTTTGTTTTTTTAAATATATTTTTTATTGAATACTAAAGCTGCCATGGATACTTTTCTCAGGATACTTACCTTCACTATAGTTCTGTATGGCAGAGCAAATAACTATACAGTACAAACTTGCTGGTTGATAATATTACCGACGTCTCCCATTTTCCCTCCCTTGACCCCCCTCCTCCCAGCCCCTAGCCTACCCCAGGTCTTCACCATGCTATTGCCCATGTCTAAATTCTTCTAGGCATAGAAGTTTTTTCTGAGTCCTCTGGGACTTTGCCTCAAGACCAAAATAATTCACATGACAAATAGCACATTTTGGAGCAGCCTATTCTGCTCCCCTCCAGTTTTATTTTTTAATATACTGTTATTGATTTCAGAGATGAAGGGAGATAGAAACATCAAAGATGACAGAGAATCGTTGATGGCTGCCTCCTGCATGCCCCACACTGGGGATCGAGCCTGCAACCTGGGGATGTGCCCTTGATCGAAAATTGTATCATGACCTCCTGATTCGTAGGTGGATGCTCAACTTCTGAGCCACACAGGTGGGGCCCCTTCAGTTTCATGTCCATTGAATTCTCAGGCCCAGCCAAGGACACTGGAGGGTAGAGGTAAAATCTGACTTCCCTGCAAAGGCAAGGGAACATCTAAGAAATAGCTCCCCACAACCACAGAAGGTAGTACAGAAAGCCCTGAGTCCTGTCCCCCGGGATCTTTGCAGAAAAGAGGCCGGGAGCTCCATGGGGCCAGACCCCCTGGACGCACCCCTCAGCTCCACTGTGGGCCCAGACATTGTTTATACACCCTGGGCCTCCATGCCATTTCTTACATGGAGGTCAGAATGCTGATGTGTCTCTCCAGGCTCCTTTGAGTATTAAATGAGCCTAATGTGTGCACAATGGTACCTTAGAACCGTGTCTCTCCGTCTTTTATTCAAGAAGCACAGACAGAAGAGGAGACAGAAGCATCCGCTGAGCTTCTCTAAGGGCCGAATACCATGCAATGAATGACGCGTGTTACCTGTTCCTCGCCTTTGGGTGAAAAATACATTATGCAGCCTCGGCAGGCCCTCCTCACATGTACCTGGAGACCAGAGGTGGGGAGAAAGGACACTCCTGGATGCCTGTCCCCACAGGGCCCTTTCGATTCGGTGTTGATGGAACTGCCGATTCCGTATGTCCTCCTGAGTCAGGGAAAGGCCCATTAGCAGAGTGACGAGGCAGCAGTTCTCTTAAGCCATCAATACTTCTCTCAGGAAATATTACCAAACTTAACTCCACTATAGTTCTCTATGGCAGAGCAAATAACTGTACAGTACAAATCTGCTAGTTGGAATTCTGGGACCCCATTGCTATATGGAAATACGAAAACTGTATCTTACATATATACTGTTTTCCAACCATTTGCCTGCCATAAGTGTCTATAGACCAACTGTACAATCGTTTTTGGTGAGAATTTTCAACTGAAAACATTCAAGAACACCCAAGTCGTGAGTAATATATTTATATTTATAGTATTCATTGCAAATTGATTTCTTAAATTCAAAATATCGTGGCGTGTGGGGATGGTTTTCATTTTGGATGCATGGCGGTTAACTGGTTAAAATATATTTTTTATTGTTAATAATATTACAGATATCTTCACATCCCACCCGCTTTATTTACCCTCCCCTCCCAGCCCCTACCCACCCTCCCCCCTGTCTTCACCTCCCCCTTGCCCATGGGCTATGCTTATAAGTATGTAAGTTTTTGTTTTATCTCTTCTCGGGAGAGAGATAAACCAAATCTATTCTGTTTAATGCAGGTAGAATTTCCCCAGATGACTTGTGCACACGATAAACTCCAGTCTCTATGAAAACACAATCCTCTCTGCCTTTGCTCTATCTCTTTTCCCTCCTCCTGCGTGGTGGGTGTCTTTGTCTGTCCTCACCTGCTACGGCTTCTTCACCTGGCGGGTCACCGTTGGTATCATTTGCCAAATCAACTAAACGGAATGAAGGACATTGAGATTTAAAGCCGAAAAGAAACAGTTGTCTCTAGAAATAAAAATGCTTCCCTCCAGCACTAAACAAAAGCACAAATGATTTAGTTGGCTGACGTACCAATCGGATGACTTACTTTTTAAAAAAATCTTTATAAACCTATTGTCGTGTTTGGTCCACCATAAAACACGAGGAGAGAAATCTCCCTAAGAGGGCAGGAGTCACAGCGGGAAGCGGAGCCGGAGGCGGAGGGGGGAGGAGGCAGGGAGGGAGGAAGGGAGGAAGGGAGGGAGGGAGGGTGGGGGCGGGGAGGCCCCGAGAACCGGTTGCCGCTGGAGGGCGCTCCCGGCTCGCGGATGGACAGCCAGCGGTTAGACTCCCGGGTTAGAGCCGGGCCCTGGGTCTCCCGGGCGGAGACTCACCAGCATCCTGGCCCCCGGCGGAGGGCGGCCGGACGATGGAAGGCAGCGGGTCCCAATTGTTACTTGGAAACATTAGGAATCCAACCCCCGCGGCGCCGGGCCATTGTTACTTTTTTATCCTCCGGGCTCCCGGGGGCCGCGGAGGCGCGCTCCGGGCTCCTAGTTCACTGACACGTTTATTCAGACCGCCACCCCCGCCCCCGCCCCCCGGTGACGGTGAGCTCAGCCGGCGCCTCCGGAGCCCCCGCCCCGGCCCGGAACTGCTCCTTTCACAGGGGGAGGCGGGGTGCCAGCAGGGAAGGAGCGAGGGACCCCATGGCTTTCTCCCCACGGAGCGTTCAGGACTTGCAGGGACCCCCCCCCCACCCGTTTACTTTCTCTTTCCCGCCTGAGCCCCGCCCGAGTCCCCGCTCTTCCTCCCGATGCGCCCCGTGCGCCCCCGCCGCCCCGCCGCCACCCCTCGGTCCCGGCGCACAGACTGGGGGGGCCGCTCGCGGAGGGGCCGCCACGGGGCCTGAAGTGGCCGCTACAGCTTAGGGCCCCGCTGACGATAAACACGAGAAAACGTGTCCGCATCCGCACGAGCACGACAGCCGCCACAGGCCCTGAGAGAGGCGTGGGTGGGGGAAGGCAAGGCGGGGGCAGACGGGGGACTTCGCCCTCCCCGCCCAGCGGTCAGGCCGCGTCTCGGCGGGGAGCTGGGAGCGGGCAGGAGAGAGAGGGAGGGGGAGGGAGACTGGGACGGAGGGGGCAGCGGGAGGAGGAAGCAGGGGAGACGGAGGGGGAGGCAGAACCTGTGACGGCGGGAGGGAGCTTCCTCCTCGGGTCCACGGCGAGGCCTCCAGGCTGTTAGGCGCCGAGCGGAGCGAGTGAAAGTGACTCACGAGCTGCTGGGTGTTCCGGCTCCGGGACTGAGAACGGCCGGTTTAGACCCATCGGGATCGAATCCCACGGAGCCGGAGGGGGTGACGGCGCGGTGAGCAGAAGGGATGGGGGCCTAAATGGCGCAGACCAGCCCTGACGGCGCAGAAACCCAACACAGCAAGCCATTTTCCATGGGGATTTTCTCTTTATAGATCGGAGCCTCCTGTGGGCAGAAGGTTGCAGCCTCACACGGTCGCAATTCGTGCTTTCCCGGGACTCCCGGAGACAAGCAGTGGAAGATTCTGGGGCTCAGGCGCTGGACGCTGCTCCTCCTCCCCAAACAGCGCCTGGAACGCGGGCCTCCCGCCGCCAAAAGGCAGGAAACGGCCCCCTTTAGAGACGGGAGCGCTCCTGTGTGCCTAACTCCCGCCCGTTTCCCCGAAACAAAACATGAAAATCCGCGTAACAGCTCTTCTGAGAGGGAGTGGGCGGCCCTGAAAAGGGCCTTTGGGGGGAAGACGAGGAGCGGGGACGAGCTCAGCCGCCGAAGCCGTAGAGGGTGCGGCCCTGGCGCTTGAGCGCGTACACCACGTCCATGGCCGTGACCGTCTTGCGCTTGGCGTGCTCCGTGTAGGTGACGGCGTCGCGGATCACGTTCTCCAGGAACACCTTGAGCACCCCGCGCGTCTCCTCGTAGATGAGCCCGGAGATGCGCTTGACGCCGCCGCGCCGCGCCAGACGCCGGATGGCGGGCTTGGTGATGCCCTGGATGTTGTCGCGCAGCACCTTGCGGTGGCGCTTGGCGCCGCCCTTGCCGAGCCCCTTCCCGCCTTTGCCGCGACCAGACATGGTGACTGAGCGAAGTCAGAAACGTCGTGTCCCCGCGTTGGGGACTGCAGCCTCTTAAATAACAAGGGAGCGGCCCTCATTGGAGCAGAAAGAACGGAAGAGGCGGGAATTCGCCCGAGTCTCCGCCCCCGCTGCGAGGGCCTCAAGCGAGCGCGGTTGTGTGGAAAGTAAGTTCTGAACGGGAGTGTCTGCCTTGCACAGGAAGGAAATCGGTATGCTTAAAGGTTTATCCAACCCACGGGCATTCTTGGAAAATCCCCGCACTGGGATGAAACAAGCTCAAACCCGGAAAAAAAAAAAACAACAAGAGTTTGGTAAAAGGTCCCAAGCAACCCCCCGTGTTTGGCTTTGGAAACCGCGAGCGGGCCGCTCTCCAGTGGGTCTCGGTGGCCTTCACGCAAAGGAAGACACTTGTCACTCAGTAGAGTTATTGTAAGAAGCAATGCCTGCCTTATGGTTTTTTGACAAGATTGACGTCCTCCAGACTTGTTTTTAAGACAATGTTTGTGGGAGCCTGGACTTGTTCTTCAATTAATCTCCACCTTTGATATATTAAAATATATATATAAACGATACCCTTACAATACAACAAACCATGTTCAAAGCAAGAGATGGTTGTTACTGTGTAAAAAATAAAGGAAATTCAACAGAGTAAATCTGAAGATCTAATTGGCTTTATTACTCCATGAATAAGGTAGCACCTCCCTTACTACAGGAAAGTTGCTCAGAGGGGTGGTACCAAATGGAAGTTTTTTTTTTAAAGGAACAAGGACAAGGCAAGAGAGCTATTAACAAGAGAAAAGAAAGGATTCATCCTGGGCCCAGGCATCCTTTGTTTGGAGAAAGAGAGTGAGAGGACTTTTATCATGCATATTGTTCCTCCCCCTAAGGCAGTGACTGGTGGGGGGGCGCAGTTGGGCCAAGCAGGCCAGCAGAGGGGACCAGTTGGGGCAATCGGGCCAGCAGGCAGAGTGGTTAGGGGTGATCAAGCAGTCAGGCAGGTGAGCGGTTAGGAGCCAGCAGTCCCGGATTGTGAGGGGGTTGTCCGACTGACAGTTTAGGCCAGATCCCACAGGAGCCTCAGATTGGAGAGGATGCAGGCTGGGCTGAGAGACACCCTCCCCCACGTGCATGAATTTGGTGCACCAGGCCACTAGTATTGTTATAATATCAAAACCAGTAATTGGCAAATTGCTGTCAACCAGACTACAGGCCTGATTCAGTCCTCACAGGTTTTGCATGACCTCCTTTGGCCATTGTGTAGATAGCCCCAGGCAATCTTACGCCCTGTATTGTCATGTAACCACCACCGTGATGTAGAAACATTCCCACCATCACCAAGGAATGCCTTATGTTCCCCATCTGTAGTCCCTTGCACTCACCTCTCCCATGCCCTGGAGCAATCACTAATTGGTTATCCGTTTCTGGCTTTGCCGTTTGGAGAAGGCTGTGTGAAATGGAATCATACAATGTATAACCTTTGAAATAGTTTCTTCATCCCGGCTGGTGTGGCTCAGTGGTGGAGCATCAACCCATGAGCCAGGAGGTTGCTGGCTCGATTCCTGTGGAGGGCCGCCCCCAGGGAAGAGGCCTGAGAATTCTTTTCTTTTAAATATATTTTCTTGATTTTTCACAGAAAGGAAGAGAAAGAGATAGAGAGCCAGAAACATCAATCAGCTGCCTCTTGCATAACCCCCACCGGGGGGAACCTTTCAGTCCGCAGGCCGACGCTCTATCCACTGAGCGAAACCGGCTTCGGCGAGAATTATTTAAATCATTGTCAGCTGAATCCGAGGTGCCAGGCAGAGCCAAGTCTTGGAAAACACAGCCACCAAGAAGGCTGGATGCCTCATCAGTACTGACTCTTAACTTTGTGGGAGAGGGCCTTGAAATGTAAATCCAGCCTACCTCCGGGAAAGGGGGAATGAATAGGGCCCACCGAAATTCCTTTGATCCTAAGTTTTTGGGTGAAACCCCTTTTTATTTTGGAATATAAATTAACTGCTGCTGTTGGATTTGAGATCCTGTCTCTCCACCAGAGAGAACAGGTTCCAGCCAGCCCCAGCGATCATTTCTATTACTTCATCTTCTCTTCATTTATTCCTCAATCCCCAGCTCTTCTACTCAGAAACTGGAGCCACTCTCTGTCCACCCTGGGCGTGGAAAATAGAAAAACACCTACAGATTCCCGTCAGGGCACATGCCCAAGTGGGGCATGCAGGAGGCAGCCCATCAGTGACTCTGTCTTGTCTTTGATGCTTCTAACTCTTTCCCTTCCTCTTCGAAACCAATAAAAATACATTTTAAAAAGTGAAATGGCCTCTTTCTCCCACTGAGACCCAGCCATTTGAGCCCCTTGAGACCCAGCCATTTGTCAACAGCTTCCCGCTGATTGCTGGGCAGAACCCAGTTGCACTGATGTATGAGAATGTGTGCTGTCAACGTAAGAAACTTTAAAACTTGCACAGAATTTTTATGTTCACTTTGAGCCAAACTGAGAATTGCCAGGAAGCAACAGCTGAACAGATTGAGGAAATCGCTCTGGGGGAAAAAAAAGAAAAGAAAAAAACAGTGGTTTTACCAATTACTCATCCAGAATCAAAGGTGGAGATGTCAGGTGGTTACATGAAATTCCTTGGGATAGATTAGGGAGGTAGGAGAAAGCAAAGCAGGGAAACCTCTGGGATTGGATACAAAGTAAAAGAAATAGACACATACTTCTTTGAAATCTGTGACTATAGGGTAGTTAAATTAAACAATTAACACCATAAAAATAAAGGTAATGGGATTCGACCGCTGCCGGTGGGGGGATTACCCTGACCTTCCAAAGGTGGGTTATGCTAGATGCAAAATGATAATAGATTCAGTGAAGGAACAAATTAATCTTTGTCAGGGGAGATACCAGCTGGGGCCCTGACTATGGGCCACAAACCGCCTGTAGTTAGAAAGTTGTTATGACAGATCGCCCTGTGTGGATACTTTCCTCCTCCACAGGCCTCCCCGTCCCGTGAGCTTGTCGGGTGTGGTGTGCGGCCCCTTTTTCCTTTCTGGTTTCCCACCCTGTAATAACCACGCTCTCATAGCAAGATACACCACTGGTTCCACTTCAGCACTACTGTTTGTTTTTTAAAATTTAAAAAGTACAAGGGTTGTTTCTTCCCCCTGACCCCACGGCCACCGATTTGGTTTTAAGTTTGCAATTCCAGCCTTCTGCGTGAAAACTACGGTTCTTGAAGGGGTATTCGTGTCTCTATAAAAACTAGCAGCCTAATAACCCTTTCCACATTCACGTGAAAATCAGTGTTGCTATGGCGCTTGGAAGTTCGCTTCAGGGTAGAAACATATGTCACTGGGCAGTTCGATGATCCTGCATCTCAATCCGGGATTCTGAAGCAAAGGACTGGTTCCAGCAACAATGCTAAACTTTTGTTACAACTGCAGAGAACACCAGATGCTGGGTACCTGCCCGGGATTCGGTTTTACTCAGGTGCGGAGTTATTGACTGAAAAGGGCTCATCGTGGACCACCAAGGGGTGGGAAGTCTCATCGGTTAACGTGCCCAACCTTACGAGGCCCGAATCCCAACAAGGCCCGAGTTCTGTTGTAACTGGGAGGCTGTGTCCTGCTGGAGGAATTCCAGCCAGGTAAGGGTTACCAGAGAATCATGGCTTCAGGCTTAGTACCAAGGTCTCTCGAAGGGTGCGGGGCTGCAACCCTGAAATCCTGGTGAGGGGCTTAGCGACCATTCCTGGCCCCATTTAGGGGCAGAACCAGCTTGTTCACTAAGAGGACAGCAGCCCATCACTTTGGTGTTGCTACACACTAAGGACTGGACGCAGGCAATGGACACAGGGACAAGGTGGGCAAAGGAGTAAACAGCGAGTTTGGAAACCCACCCTCCCCCACACACACACGCTATCCCCACATGGAGGCAGTTGATTGGGGGACAGATCGCTATTTCGCTTACAGGTCTCCCATGGAAGCTCTAGGTGGCTCTGAAAAGAGCCTTTGGGTTCCAGGTGGCCGCTCGCTAAGAGCTCACGCTCTCTCCCCGCGGATGCGGCGCGCGAGCTGGATGTCCTTGGGCATGATGGTGACGCGCTTGGCGTGGATGGCGCACAGGTTGGTGTCCTCGAACAGCCCCACCAGGTAGGCCTCGCACGCCTCCTGCAGCGCCATCACGGCCGAGCTCTGGAAGCGCAGGTCGGTCTTGAAGTCCTGCGCGATCTCGCGCACCAGGCGCTGGAAGGGCAGCTTGCGGATCAGCAGCTCCGTGGACTTCTGGTAGCGCCGGATCTCGCGCAGGGCCACCGTGCCGGGCCGGTAGCGGTGCGGCTTCTTCACGCCGCCCGTGGCCGGCGCGCTCTTGCGGGCCGCCTTGGTCGCCAGCTGCTTGCGGGGCGCCTTCCCGCCCGTGGACTTGCGCGCCGTCTGCTTCGTACGAGCCATGAGGACTGATCGCAAACGCCGTTCCCAACTGAGGACTCTGTGGTTCTCGCTCTCATTTATAACCTCAAACACTTCCTGATTGGTCCGAGTATTCGAATTTCGCGCCGCGAATTAAGGAACGTAACGGACCTAGTGATTGGCTACCGGGTCTTTTAAAAAAAAAATGGAAAGTTGCTCAGTTATCTTATCAGTTAGTTCTCCGCCCTAGACCCACCCTGTCTTTGAGGTACTGATCGCTTTCCTTCCCTGGCTTTGTTGTGTCTCCTGGACTGTTTCCTCAAACCCCTCGTTCTGGTTTACGTGTGGGAGGAGACGAAAGTGAAAGTTAGAGGGTTTCTCCACCTTCTCAAAAACGGGGCGTTTGAATTGGCCCAGTTTGGTCCTTTATAAAAGCTCCTGGCTTGAAAAAGGTAAGGTTTCTGCAGCATAAGCACCCTCTTTCATCATTCCCAACTTTCAAACACTGGTATTTCTTTCCTGTACCCCAGGCCCCAAGAAACAAACAAACAAAAAAATCCCACCGCTGTGAAAGTGAGACACTTCCCTGAAACTTGGGAAAGCTTTAATGTTGCCGGCTTTGACCGCACCGAACTGGGACTGTCAACAGCAGAATTTGGAACATACTTCATATGCAGCTAACATCTAGATGCTCTTTTCTAGCGTTAGCAACCCGGTCTCTAATTGGGCTGGAAACGATAGAGTCATAAATTTCTATTACGTTTTGTCTGTTTACATCTAGATCGAGGGAGGGACCAGATTCATCAATAGAAAAGATTGATAACACACGTATTTCATGGTTTGCATTGTTATCGATAAGAAAACTTTCGGAGGAGGGGAGAAAAAAAACACCCAAGGGCGACTTCCTCATTTACAGTCAGGACGATTTCAAATCCCCTTTATTGCGTTGAAGGTTTCTATTGGCTGATTCCATCCAGTCAGAGAATGACTTGTATTAAAACCTTATTTGCATAGAAGCCTTACAAATACAGGCCGGCGGCTGTGAGCGCAGGACTCGTTCCGCTGGTTTTGTTTCTGAGAAGCCCACCATGCCCGAGCCCGCCAAGTCCGCGCCCGCCCCGAAGAAGGGCTCCAAGAAGGCGGTGACCAAGGCGCAGAAGAAGGACGGCAAGAAGCGCAAGCGCAGCCGCAAGGAGAGCTACTCGGTGTACGTGTACAAGGTGCTCAAGCAGGTGCACCCCGACACCGGCATCTCGTCCAAGGCCATGGGCATCATGAACTCGTTCGTCAACGACATCTTCGAGCGCATCGCGGGCGAGGCGTCGCGCCTGGCGCATTACAACAAGCGCTCGACCATCACGTCGCGCGAGATCCAGACGGCCGTGCGCCTGCTGCTGCCCGGCGAGCTGGCCAAGCACGCCGTGTCCGAGGGCACCAAGGCCGTCACCAAGTACACCAGCTCCAAGTAGACTGGCAAGTAAGCGGCTTGTCTCCTAAAACCCCAAAGGCTCTTTTCAGAGCCACCCACACCTTCACAGAAAGAGCTCTAATGCGGGACACTGTCCTCGTCTAAGGAAATCCCACGCAGATAGTGTTAGAACAAATTGTTGAGACATCTATAGAGCAACCTCTTAGAGATAGTGTGCTTTGTTTAGTCTAAATCATTGTCTGTAGGTTTTTTTTCCTCTTTTCCACGTCCAGCATGGAGAGCTTGAGTTCAGTTTCTGAGTTAGAGGAGCTGGGGATTAAATAAAGCAAATAGAAGGCACAGAAATAGCGATAAAAAGCTGGGGCTGAGTGGGACGTCTGTTCTCTGATGGAGAGACAGCGACTCCAACCCAAACAGCAGCAGTTTATTTGTATTCCACAATATTAAGGGGTTTCTTCAACTTTAGGGTCAAAGGGTTTCAGTGGGCCCAGGCCCTATTCATGCCCCCATTCCCGGGACAAGCCTGCATTTACATTTCAAGACCCTCTCCCCGTCACCTGAGGCAAAGTGAAGGCCAAGCTGATAAACACATTCAGTCTCCTTGGTGAATGTGTTTCTCCAAGACGCGGTTTTGCCAGGCGCCTTGGATTCAGCTGGCAAAGATTTAAAGAATGCTCAAGGCGTCTGCTTGGGGGGTGCCCTCCACATTGGGGCAGTAAGACCCTGCACAGGTTGGCGAGTTTAAGGTTAGTTTCTGGCATATCAGGAAATGGGCGGGGACTGTGGAACCAAAACAAGGTCCTTAAAAGACTACCTGAAACTCTAGCTGGTGTGATAGGCTATTTAAACTTTGGAGTTCAAATCGGTTTTACAAGAAGATGAGGAGACCTGAAACAGGGCAAGATCCAGGCCTATTGGTTGTGGGCCATGTCTTTGGCTTTTGCGGTTTTCTCTTGAGCAGGCTGAGAATCAGTGCTGTTTCGGCTGCGGGGTTTCAGCACGGCCTCCATTAACAAGTACACAGATGCCTGATATGTCGGGCTCCCAGCCCACGCTCCGGGGCTCTCCTGTGGGGTCGTGGGGGGGGGTGGGCTTGGTGCAGATTTTCCCTCACTGGGGTGCTGAGTGGAGAACCTAAGAAACTGAGTTTACTTCTTGACCCTGTTCGTTTCAGAAGGTGACAGATACTCGGAAGAGAGCCGTGTTCTCCAGGGACTTGCTGTCTCATTTGGACATTTAAAGTGATCCAACCAAGGGGGGTAGCGTTGCCAAAAGCTGACGCGGCTTCATTTCCAAGTTCCCTGGAGGCAGCTCTGGGAGATGGAGTAAGAGAGATGACAAAGGAAGACAGCAAGAGAGAGGGATTAACCAAAAGAGTGTGTAGAGTGCAAATTTCAGTGGATGGGCTGCAGTGAGCAGATGGAGTTTGTTTGGTCCAACATGTTTGCTCTAGGAGAGATGCAGGACCAAGTGCAGGCCTCCCCATGGCCTGGGCCCCTTCCCTCCCTCAACTCTGGTTCTCCAGCACACTGTCTCGGGAAGGGAGAAGGGAGGGAGAAAGATGTGGAACATTAAACCAAGGATTCAGGTAGTGTTGCTCCCCGTGTACAATTTATCTGAAATGTGTTAACTTGCTCAGTCTCTTTCCCCGTGTTTCTGGCGGTCTGATTAAAATTAATTCGATGCAATTAGGTCTGAGCCTTTCTTCCGCTGTCTTGGGAACGGCTGGCCTGGCAGTGGGTTCTGAGGCCGCCATTGCATTAAGGTGGTCTCCAACCTGTCGTTCTCGTCATTCTTCATTCGCCCTGACCAAGATGTTGGCACCAGCTACAGCCCTCACGTTCAGATTCTGTCCTAAAGGAAGAAAAATGGGCAAGGAAATACCCCCACCATTTTTTTTTGAAACCCTGAGGGATGTTATAAGATACCATAGACCAAAAATAATGGCCATGCCTCACTTGCAAGGAAGGTTGTGGTGTTTAATTACTAAACAAGACAGGAAAATAAATTTCAGGGGACGTGGCACAAGTCATGTTTAAAGGTAAGAGGGAGCATTGGGGAACTCCTAAGTCTTCAGAAGGACACGTTTCCAGTACAACGCAAATGAATTATAAATACTGGCAAGATTTGTTTCCATGGGAGAGAAAGTAAGATAATACAAACCAACTCGTTCAAGTTAAATTATCATTTTGCGGTAAATAGTGCGAGAGAGCTCACACAGATGTGTGCAATCAGCATAAGAATGAAAAGTCAGACTCAACGCCTTCGGTGGATGAGCTCAGACTAAGTTTGGAGTCGAAGTAGTGATTAAAACACGCTACTGGTTTGTGTGTGTGTGTGTGTGTTTTCTTATATATTTTATTGATTTTTTACAGAGAAGAAGGGAGAAAGACAGAGTCAGAAACATCGATCAGCTGCCTCCTGCACACCCCCTACTGGGGATGTACCCACAACCAAGGTACCTGCCCTTGACTGGAATCGAACCCGGGACCCTTCAGTCCACAGGTCGACACTCTATCCACTGAGCCAAACCGGTCAGGGCAAAACATGCCACTGTTTTAATATACTTTCCAAGTATAACAATCTGATACAGAAGCTCCAGTCCTATCTGCCTTGATCCTGTGTTCCATCCCCCTCACCCCAGCTCATTTAAGACGACATTCCAAGTTCCAATAAGCAGTCAGCATGGAGACCTCAGATCTGTAATAAACTCAAACTACCTTAGGTACACATTGTTGCCGGTCTCTGCTTTCAAGAATAGCTAATTCTATGCCAGGAATAAACATACAACTTGCAAATGTTTACTCCTGCTGGGAGTTCACTGAAGGCTGCCTTTCTCAAGGAGACCTAAAGCACCAATGTAAAGAATAGGTTCCTAAAATGCATTCATGAAAATCACTCCAAGGAGAATCGAGGACCTTGTTCATTGAGGGGCCTGGGTGGTCTGAGACCACATTTCAAGCAAGATCCAAGCGTTGCCCAATCTACTGCTTTCCCCCAGACTGTCAACGGGGCCTTCTGTTCTGCCACCAATATGCTCATTAGAAATCCAGGTGGTCAATGGGCATTAACAATGACCTCATGTTTCTGTGTGAAAAGGGACAAATAAAGGATACATATTTCACAGGAAAACCAAAGCTGCCTCCCTTCTAACTGTACATTGAAATGGGAATGTCATTTTAAAAGCAAAGGTCACAGTAGCCGCTACAGCTCAGTCAGTGATAGAGCCTCGGCCTGGGAACCAGGAGGTCAGGGTTCAATTCCAGGAGGTCAGGGTTCAATTCCCGGCTGGAGCACAGGCTCAGGTTGTGGGTTTTGTCCCTGGGGTGGGGAGTGCAGGAGGCAGCGGATCAATGATTCTCTGCCATCGTTGATGTTTCTATCTCTACCTCTCCTTGCCTTGCTAAAATCAATAAAATCATATATTTTTTTTAAAAGCAAAGATCAGCCCTAGCTGGTAGATAGAGTGTCAGCCTGTGGAAAGAAGGGTCCCAGGTTGAGTTCACATCAGGGGTACATGCCCTGGCTGTGGGCTCGATCCCCAAGAGGAGGCATGCAGGAGGCAGCTGATCGATGATTCTCTCATTATCGACGTTTCTATCTTTCTCTCTCTCCCTTACTCCCTGAGATAAAAAATAAATAAATAAAAGCAAAGATCAAAGGTGTCCTGGTAGCATTTTTCCCCGGTGATCAATGTGGCAACAAAGCTGTTTTAGGGGTCGATGGAAAATGCACTCCCCCATACGTTTTGTGGGTAAAGAACCTCCCCTTTCACAATGTGTGTCCATAGCGTCCGAATTTCACCTACTCTTTCTGCCCCTCCCAATCTTAAAACACAAGGAAACAACTTGGCCCATACCCAAGCACCCTTGGGACGCCTGAAACTCATTTACATCCTCTTTCCCACTCGCCAAATAAGGCTCCTATCTTGGGACAACTTTTGCACACAACCCACTCACTTGTGAGTCCAAAGCAGCCACAGAAGGGGGGGGCCTAGGGGGGACATCTGAAACATCAGAGGAAACTAAAGCCAGCAGTCCCACATCACCCCCAGTAAAGCTGAGCACGGGTACCCAGTCTCTCATGAAAACAATCGCCTCAATGTCCCAAGTCAATTTTTAAAACCTCAAGACACATTAAGAAAGCAACAATATATAGAAATGGCTTTTAAAAGATCAGATAAATAATGGGTAGCTGTTCAGAGCCTGAGTCCCCAGGTGAAGTGAGTTCCAGGGAAGCCAGGTTCTGCGGGGAGGACTGGCCCCCCAGGTTTCACTTGCAGTGCAAAGCCATTAACTTAGCGGCTGAAGAGTTAACAACTTGTTCCCTAGGCGCCTCGGGCTAGGAGGCCCCAATGCTATTGTGAGCGAAACCTGAAACCTGCCCTATTCCAAACTTTGCATTGCATTGCCCGAGGGGCTTCAGGACACGGCCTTTGTGGGAGTCAAGGGAGGACCTATTGTCAGTCCCTGGAAGATTTTACCACCTAATTAGTTTCACCTGCAAAGTGTGGATTCCGAGCCTGTGCAGACGCTTTTACATAACAGACTTCACACAATCGCAACAAGATTGAGTTAATGGCGAAACCAACTTAACATTCCAAACCTTGGCACACAGCGCTTCTGATTGAGATTCTAGGCGGCTCTGAAAAGAGCCTTTGGGTTTTGGGTAAGGGGGCGGGGGGAGTAAGAGTGGAGCTCACGCCCTCTCTCCGCGGATGCGGCGCGCGAGCTGGATGTCCTTGGGCATGATGGTGACGCGCTTGGCGTGGATGGCGCACAGGTTGGTGTCCTCAAACAGCCCCACCAGGTAGGCCTCGCACGCCTCCTGCAGCGCCATCACGGCCGAGCTCTGGAAGCGCAGGTCGGTCTTGAAGTCCTGCGCGATCTCGCGCACCAGGCGCTGGAACGGCAGCTTGCGGATCAGCAGCTCCGTGGACTTCTGGTAGCGCCGGATCTCGCGCAGGGCCACGGTGCCCGGCGGTAGCGGTGCGGTTTCTTCACGCCGCCCGTGGCCGGCGCGCTCTTGCGGGCCGCCTTGGTGGCCAGCTGCTTGCGGGGCGCCTTCCCGCCCGTGGACTTGCGCGCAGTCTGCTTCGTGCGAGCCATTTGGAAGGCAATGAGGGACACTAGCTTGATTAAAGAGAAATAAGCAGGGGTGGGAATGCTTATATACCCTCAAAACCATGCTGATTGGTTTTGCGCTTTTTCAAAAGTCCCGCGCAAAGAAGCCATTGGCTGAAGTTAAACAGGCGATTGGTGAATTACTAGACAGCTGACGAATTGCTCTACGCTAAGTTCTGTTTAGCCGTCTGTGATTTTTTTTTTAAGGAATTAAATTTTCTAAAGCTCCTTATTGTATCTCAAATTGTAAATAAGGAACCGCTTGGGGATTCTGGGAAAGTGCCAATTCTGACGCAGTGATAGGGGTCTGAGGACCACGCGTTGAGAACAAATTCACTTCTACTTGGTTTTTCCTGAGACCAGAGGAGAGATGGACAGACAAACTCTAGGCTACCACCCGCGGGGGAGACTTACTGACCTGGAAAGTGAAGTTTTTACCTCCCGTTTCACCTTTAGTTTTCCTCCTCCCTAAAGAAATTACTCAACACCGAGCAAAGCGGTCCCTCTAATGTCAACCGAGATTCACAAGCGTCTCGTTTACTGGCTCCCAAGTCCAAAACCATAATAAGTCCCTTTCCCCAGGGCCTCATTTAAGCCCAGAAGTCACTGCCCCGGCCCGCGGGGTCATTCAACAGGGGCAACGAGGAGACGCACCTAAGGGAATGGAGAACAGACAGGGACACGAAGAAGGGAAACAAGACAAATAGTGTTCTGATCAAGCCTCAAAATTTTATTTCTGGGTACTTCTTATATATGCTCCTAGGAGGGGAGGAGATAAGGGTGGGTAAGGGCGCGAAAAAGGATGTGGCTCAAGCTGATTGGCTGGCCATCGCAGCGGTTGCAGGGGCTGGGGAAGTTCTGAGTTCCCGCCAGGCGCTTAGCGGTTGATAGCGGATGTGGGCCATGATTGTGCTGACCGTTGAGAAACATTTACAGCCCTTGCTGTGCTCTCCTCTGGCTCCCAACAAGTCACAAGTACCGAAGGCAGTTCACACCCAAAGCATGACTTGTTTTCATGTACTTTTTCTAAATGCAACAAGACCATTAATTGATTTCCTTTTCTGTTGTAACTACATTATTTGTATTGCCCACTAATCAGCATCCTCACAGAAAGCATTCCACTACGTTTTACACTTTTACCTGAGGCTTGTGTAAAATGAAGATTAAAAAATACTCAAATTTATAAATGATGCAATGGTTACTGAGAGCCTTTTTAAAGTAATGCTGAAGCCTGTATTACTAAGTTCTGCCTATGGACATGAGGACGGAGGAAGCAGAAAAAGGGTATCTGTAACAGTATAAACAAGAAAAATTAAAAGTAAAGACAAGTGCACGACTACAAGCACATGAAGTACTGTTTTCCTACTTGCAAAGGGTTATGGCCCAGGGGTTTTGCAAGCCCACCTACACGCGATTTGTCCTATTAAGATGCAAAACTAACAACAGGAGACTGAAAAGGTGGTTTTATTGCGGCGGTGATTAACTACATTTGCACTTAAATAGTCACCTTTGACCAGACATTCTCTTTGTATACATACAATGCATTTCTTCTCTCAACCACCAGGCATTGCTACATCCATTGCCTTAATTACCTGAAACAAATCACCCTTTGTTTCCACTTGACTACTAACTTGTTTAATGTATCTTTTCAATGGCTGGCTAATTTTCATCTTATCGGGTGTTTACTGACATCTCCTGAGAAGATGTGGTTAAAGCCCTTCTCAAGCAGTTGCTTGAAAACAAAGAACATGGCAAGCTCTTTACTGAAAGCGTGGGTGGCTCTGAAAAGAGCCTTTGGTTTTAAACGTTGCGATTTCCCTCTTATTTGCCCTTGGCCTTGTGGTGGCTCTCGGTCTTCTTGGGCAGCAGCACGGCCTGGATGTTGGGCAGCACGCCGCCCTGCGCGATGGTCACCTTGCCCAGCAGCTTGTTGAGCTCCTCGTCGTTGCGGATGGCCAGCTGCAGGTGGCGCGGGATGATGCGCGTCTTCTTGTTGTCGCGGGCCGCGTTGCCCGCCAGCTCCAGGATCTCGGCCGTCAGGTACTCCAGCACGGCCGCCAGGTACACGGGCGCGCCCGCGCCGACCCGCTCGGCGTAGTTGCCCTTGCGGAGCAGGCGGTGCACGCGGCCCACGGGGAACTGCAGCCCGGCTCGCGAGGACCGCGTCTTGGCCTTGGCGCGCGCCTTGCCGCCCTGCTTTCCGCGTCCAGACATGATGCGATTTCAAACTTCCCAGGAAGAGCCGAGACAACAGGGGCGGCCCTTTTTATAAACGTTTTTGGGCGCGAAACATATGTGTCATAGGTTAAGACTGCGACTTCACCATAACCAGTCAAAATGCAAATTGGGCCTTCCTTCATTCTGATTGGACAGAGCTCACTTTTTTTTGACGTCGTTGTGAATAACTACCAATCAGACACAGAACTGTAATTTACCACTTTATTTGCATACGAGGCTCTATATAAAACGGATACTTCATGTCCTGGTCTCGTTCTCTCTCTACTGTTCCTGCTTGCTTCAGGAGTTCTCCCGACCATGCCCGAGCCCGCTAAGTCCGCGCCCGCCCCGAAGAAGGGCTCCAAGAAGGCGGTGACCAAGGCGCAGAAGAAGGACGGCAAGAAGCGCAAGCGCAGCCGCAAGGAGAGCTATTCGGTGTACGTGTACAAGGTGCTCAAGCAGGTGCACCCCGACACCGGCATCTCGTCCAAGGCCATGGGCATCATGAACTCGTTCGTCAACGACATCTTCGAGCGCATCGCGGGCGAGGCGTCGCGCCTGGCGCATTACAACAAGCGCTCGACCATAACGTCCCGCGAGATCCAGACGGCCGTGCGCCTGCTGCTGCCCGGCGAGCTGGCCAAGCACGCCGTGTCCGAGGGCACCAAGGCCGTCACCAAGTACACCAGCTCCAAGTAGACGCGTGAGCAACCGGCTTTGTCTCCTAAAACCCCAAAGGCTCTTTTCAGAGCCACCCACTTTATCTTAAGAAAAGCTGTAACTCTCAAAGTTGGTGCAAATGTTTGTCAAGAAACTTGCTTCTCCTCCATCCTGTTGGAAAGAGTGATCTGGTTTTACACATAAAATACCCCTGGATTTTTTTCTGGCACCAAATAGCTTGTCTTGGTAAGGCGCAGAATTGTCTGAGCCTGTTGTAGAGTTTTAAGTTCAGCTGCTATCCAGGGTTATAAAGAACTAGAGTTGCTGAGGACGGGGTGCAAGTTTTCCTTGTTACGTCAGTTTCCCAACTGTCTGTAATTCCTTTGCAGGGCAGCCACTTAATTGCCTCTCCTGATCAGTTTCATTCAAGCCCCAAGGGCTCTCAGGGTTCCTCTAACCCTTGTCCAGAGCTTTTTCCTTTTTCCTTTTTCCTTTAGGTTTTCAACTCCTAGGACTTTAAGGTTTTGCAGAATTTAACATTTGTGTGCTCCAGCCTGTCACTGATCTTATCCTACAATCGCCTCAGATGGGACCTCCCATTTACAGGTCAAGGACTGAGACTTCAGGTTGAGTACTAGCCCCTTGCTCATCGGTCGAGTTGCCTGGACCGTTTCCACCGTGTTTGTCAGACATTTTCTCAGGGAAAGTTATCATAGGAATGGGGAGACGTCGAAGGGAAGTTAGATGGTTAGAATAAGAGGAAAGCAGACGTGGCCAGGAGACACACGTGTTCTTTGAGGCCCAGCAAAACTCTTGCCAGCTAAAGTTTCTTTAAAAAGGAGACATCAAGGTAGGAATGTAGGATGCCTGGCAGCAGTCGAACCTCAGAACTTCGGTGTGAAGGGGCAATCGTGGCCGATGGCACTGTGAATCGGCTTGAAGAGCTCGCTTTCTACTTACTAGCGACTTGGAGCTTCACATCTTTTTCCTGCAAATGCCTTCGTCCATATGCCTGCGAACAAGCAGTAATGACTCTGGTTTGCAATGGACTTTGTGAAAAAAGCGCCCGGGGGCCCACATAGTATGAAGGCATTTATTTCTTCCCCTCCAAAGCACGTCTACAAAATAAATTTTTTAAAAGATGTATTCATAAAAAGTTACAAAAAGCCAAGTCCTTGCTTTATCCACGGTAAAAAGAGGACATGATCACATTGTGGAATGCATTTGCTTTTCCACGCAAGGCTTGGAAATGTGTTTGCTGCCAGGCAACATGTTGTGTGCCTTCTTCCAGGATAAACACTGTGCTCACGGAACTTTTGCCAGTGTGAGTGCCCTCATCTCTTTCTTACTTTAGTCAAGAAAGAAAAAAAGAAAGAAAGAAAGAAAGAAAGAAGAGCTTTTAATTCTTTTCAAAAAGCCTATATAATAAAGAGGTAATATGCAAATTGATCCTCACTCCATCACACCATCACAAGATGGCTGTACCCACAGCCTGAAATGATCAATCAGGGGGACCTAAGGCTGTGCCCGCACCTGGCAGGGCTTGATGGGAGTGGTGCCTGTGGGGACTGGGTCTTACATGATTTCAAGGTCCACACAGGTGGGCAGGAACCTGACTCTGGGTCCCACAGCATGCCCCAGACTCTGACACGAGGAAGATTTTCATATTCGTTCTACTAATTTTCTTTCATCCCTGACACTTCCATTATAAAGAGCAAATAGTAATATTAAAATATTTCCTCTAATTAAGTCCCTTTTAATGTGCACAAATTTCATGCACCAGGCCACTAGTAGTAAATAAAAGCAGTATTCAACAAGAAAAAGCACGAGCTAAGGGAAAATGCCCCAGGCAGGACACAGCCCCATCTGCCTGTTTGAATGTGCCAAGTTTCAGGAAATTATTTAAACCCTCTGTGAGCATCACCTTATGTCTAAAATGGGAATAAAATGAGTAACTACCATGTGGCCTTGCTGGGATGATCAATAAAAGATCTCTGGTAAAGCTCTTGGGACAGTATCTTAGGGCAGAGAGTCCTTTCAGATATAAGCTGTGGCTGCAGCCTGTGGTCCCACTGGACCTCAGAGTCCCGAAGCCTAGAACAGGGCAGGAGGACAAAAAGCCTGCTAACATTTGACACCAATTAGGGTTCCTTGTCTGGCAGTGTGAACAGCGCAAACCCCTTCTGTAACCGGACAACCAAGGGGTCCAAGCTGCCTGTCACCATTTCAGCCCATTCAGCAGAACGAGGGCTGAATGCCATCTGAGCATTTATTCCATTCCTGCCGGTGGTCTGGGGGAGCAGCGGGTCACCCGCAAAAATCTGCTCTGCCCCCACCGTGAGCCAGCTGCTTATATCGGGCAGAAGGGCAAAGATTATGTGGGGACGTAGGAATCACAGGCATGGGATACTCATTACAGGTTACAGGACAGGTCATGTGGGCTGGGGGGAGGGGGTCGCAGAGAGTGGGTGTTCCGGGCACCCAGGACCAGAGTACAGGTAATGGGCTGGGTGCTGCTGTGAAGAGTAGGTGCATCCTGGATGGGATTGTTTTGGCCGCCCGCTGGTAAATCTTTCCGTAACAGAATTAGGCCAAGATCTGTGTTCTCGGAGTCCATCGTCTCAAATCAGAAGCTGGGGAAGCCATGGGAAGGGGAAAGCCAGCTTCGGAGATGGGGTTCTGGAGAGGAAGCCAACACATGGGTTCCCGGAGGCCTGGGAACCCCCTGGAGTCGCACGTAAAACATGGGAGGGGGTGGGCCGGAGCATCCAGGTGAGGACATGGTGCCATCACTGCATCCCGAGCCACCTTCCCATGGCTCTAACATCGGCTCCTTCCCTGAGGGGACGTTCCAATTGTATTGCCTACTCCTCACGGAGGGCCTTTCCCCACAGCTGCCAACAAGGATAAACAGTTATTCTGCCTGGTCTGTAAACTTCTCAGGGAGAAACAAGGGTCTCGAGGTCAAGGCAGTTCTTACTGCGTGTCATTGCTGCTAAACGAGAGAATGTGGGGAGGAGGTGAGCCCACCACAAGGGAGAAATTGGCATTTAGTGTCCCTGGTTCAGAAAGCAACGTGTAAAAGAGAAAAATAAATAAATAAATAAATAAATTTAAAAAAAGAAAGCAACACATGTAACTGACAAAATAGTGTACACACGCCACCGCCAAACCTCCCTTCCTGAAGGCACAGCTTTGGAAATGACTGCCCTGCCCCCCTGCACTTGTCACAAGTAAAAAATAAAATGGGCCCTGGGTGTAGCCACAGCAACTCCCTGTCACCTCCCAGCTCTCCTTCCTGGTCTCCCTTCTACTTGGCACTTTTCTTTCTCCATTTTCTTCCCCACTCATCACCTTATCGGCAAAGCTTTCCAGGGCCATACTATTTAAAAATATCACCTATCTAGAAGAAGTAAATAGATGAATAAAACAAAAAGGTCTCCTATTGGGTGTTTCAGTGATCTTCATAGCACGGAGCACAGCTGACACACACACTTTTTGTTTTGTCGGTACCCCCCAACAAAATAGTAGCTCTATGCAGAAATATTTCGCTCACTGCTATAATTCCCGGGGCATAGGTAATTCCGTGTCTGGTTGACGCTATATGCTCAATCTTTTTGTTTGTTTGTTAAATTAACATTCTCATATTAGTATATCTCATCAAACCGGTGCCTTAGTTCCAATAACATCTGATGGTTCTCCTATATTTTTTAAGTAAATGACATCTAAAATGTTAACACTGATTTTCCTGACCAAGTGATACACGGTGCACCTGAATTCATCTGAAAGATGATCATATTATTTTGAAATTCTGAAATGCATCTATAGATAACACATGTAAAAACATATAAAAAGCCAGCGTCCGTGACGACCAGGACCACCAAACGACCGGGCCACCAGGAGGAACACTGAGCACCTCTGGGTCCCTCCCCGCGGCCCACAGGCTCCGGCGGCAGCGGGGGCGGCGGGCGGGCGGGCGGAGAGCCGCGGCGGGCGCTGGGCCTCCACGGTCGCCATCCACTCTCGGCGCCTGACAGTCAAACCCGGGGAGTGAAACCGGAGTCGCTTTAACGGCGCATTAACAGCTAAAGATGATGCTCGCTTCTAAGGAAATGGGGGGCGAGCGGGGGGCTGAAACAGGACTTCAGTGGAGGAAAGAGAAGTTGCTGAAAATGGGCGACTTCGCCCTGAGACCGGAGTCCGAGCGCTCAGCCCGTCACCGGCGGGAGCAGGGAGGGACGGAGGGGGAGAGGGCGGAGGAACGAGGGGAGAGGGAGGGGGAGGCAGGACCTGTGACCGCGGGAGGGAGCCTCCTCCTCGGATCCGCAGCGAGGCCCGCAGGCTGTTAGGCGCCGAGCAGAGTGAAAGTGACTCACAAGCTGCTGGGCCTCGGGCTCCGGGAGGGTCCGGGAGGGTCCGGGAGGGTCCGGGAGGGTCCAGGACTGAGAACGGCCAGTTTAGACCGACTGAGACCGAGGCCCACGGAGCCGGAAGGGGTGACAGCGCGACGCCCAGAAAAGGACGGCGTGGGGGGAGGAGGGGAGCCCAAGGCGCGCAGACCTGCCTGACGGCGCCCAGATCCAAAACGCAAGCGATTTTAATGGGAACTTGTTAATCGAGCAAAGTTCTTAGGAAATGCTGGCTGCAGGTTCACGCTCTCGAAATTTGTGCATTAATTTGGAATGTCGCGGAACAAGACAAAACCAGCTCGGCGGAGCTTCCGAGCGCCGCCAGGACATTGTCCGCGACGATCAAGGGGTTTCGAAGGAAACAAGGGAGCACAAGGCACCCGCCAAGGGAGGGAGGGCGCAGGGGGAACATCCTCCACTAGGGCTGGCGGGGCCCGGCCCCGGACTCACCCTGGTCACGTAACAGAAAACAAAACACGAAAACCCGCGGAACAGCTCTTTCGAGAGAGAGTGGGCGGCCCTGAAAAGGGCCTTTGGTTTTGCTGTGAAAGCCAGTTGATGGGAGGCTCAGCCGCCGAAGCCGTAGAGGGTGCGGCCCTGGCGCTTGAGCGCGTACACCACGTCCATGGCCGTGACCGTCTTGCGCTTCGCGTGCTCCGTGTAGGTGACGGCATCACGGATCACGTTCTCCAGGAAGACCTTGAGCACCCCGCGCGTCTCCTCGTAGATGAGCCCGGAGATGCGCTTGACGCCGCCACGGCGAGCCAGGCGCCGGATGGCGGGCTTGGTGATGCCCTGGATGTTATCACGCAGCACCTTGCGATGGCGCTTGGCGCCGCCTTTCCCGAGGCCCTTCCCGCCTTTACCGCGACCAGACATAGTGGCAGCAATCAGACAAACTGAACGAACAGGCTGAGCCACAAAGGCAGCCCACTTATATACGCGGAGTGCGGACCTAATTGAAAACCGAAGGCGCTCAGGAACTTCCGCCGGATATGGGACCCGCGCCTCACGACCTCGCACCGATTTACGTCACCGTAAATGAAGTCCCGCCTCCAGTGGTATGTCCTGGGTCCCCGATGAGGATTTCTGTAGTTAACTGCTGAAAACTAAATAAACTGACCATTTTTTCCGTGTAGAAACACAGAGAACGGTAGAGAATTTTATAAATTTACTAGAGGCCCTGTGCACAAAATTCGTGCACTGGGGAGCAGGGTTTGCCCTCCCTTGCAGGCCTGGAACCTCCCACTGTCCTCCCCTGCTGGCCATCTTGTGATGGCCGTCTTGTGTCCACATGGAGGCAGGATCTTTGACCACAGGCAGAAAGCTTGGCTTCCTCTGTTGCCTGGGAAAACCCATGCCTCTTTCCTACTCTCAGTGGCCATAGCCATCTTGGTTGGTGTTTATTTGCATAATTTGCTCCTGGTTGGTCAGTAGGCGTGACTGTGGTCGTGGCTTAATTGGAGGTATGGTCAATTTGCATATTACTCTTT
This sequence comes from Antrozous pallidus, assembly GCA_027563665.1. Taxonomy (NCBI): domain Eukaryota; kingdom Metazoa; phylum Chordata; class Mammalia; order Chiroptera; family Vespertilionidae; genus Antrozous; species Antrozous pallidus. The sequence continues at coordinate 363,394 of CM050527.1, read as the reverse complement.
TATTAGATAGGACTAGAGGCCTGGTGCATGAAATTCGTCAGTGGATGTCCCTTATTAGCCCAGCCTGCACCCTCCCCAATCTGGGACCTCTTGAGGGATGTCCAACTGCCCATTTAGGACTGATGCCAGTAGGATCAGGCAGTCAGATATCCTTCTCACAATCCAGGACTGCTGGCTCCAAACTGCTCACCTGCCTGCCTCCCTGATTGCCCCTAACCACTTCTGCCTGCCAGCCTGATTACCTCCTAACCACTACCCTGCCAGCCTAATTGATGCCTAACTGCTCCCCTGCCAGCCTGATTGATACTTAACTGCTCCCCTGGCAGCCTGTTTGCCCCCAACTACCTTCCTCTTCCAGTCTGATCACCCCTAACTGCCCTCCCCTACAGGATTGAGTGCCCACAACTGCCCTCCCCTGCAGGCCTGGTCCTTCCCAACTACCCTCCCCTGCTGGCCTGATCGCCCATAGCTGCCTCCCCTTGCAGGGCCTGGAACTTCCCAACAGGCCTCCCCTGCTGGCCATCTTGTGGTGGCCATCTTGTGTCCACATAGGGGCAGGATCTTTGACCACATGGAGGCAGCCCTCTTGTGTGTTGGAGTGATGGTCAATCTGCAAATTACTCTTTTATTAGATAGGATAGAGGCCTGGTGCATGGGTGGGGGCCAGCTAGTTTGCCCTGAAGAGTGTCCCAGATCAGGATGGAGGTTCCCTTGGGGTGATGGGTGGCCTGGGCAAGGGGCCTGTGGAGGTTTGGAGGCCGACCATACACCCAGCGACCCAAGTGGAGGCTCTGAGATCTGGAATTAATTTATGTCTACAATTGAAAGTTTGTAGCCTGGAGCGGAGACAATCTTTCTGCTTACTCCTTGATTGCTAGAGTGAGGCGGAGGCTAGCAAAAAAAAAAAAAACTTTGCTTCCTCCATTGCCAGGGAAACCCAAGCCTCTGTTCTCTCCAGCTCAGTGGCTGCCGCCATTTCGGTATCTTTTATAATTGAAACTTTGTAGCATTGAGCGGAGGCCTAGGCCCGGAACAGCAGGCAGAATGCTTGGTTTCCTCTGTTGCTGGGGAAAGCCAAGCTTTCTCCTGCTCTCAGTGGCAGCAGCCATCTTGGTTGGGGTTTATTTACATAATCTGCTCCTGATTGTTTGTGGGCGTGGCTTGTGGGTATAGCAAAGGTAAGCCAAATTTGCATATTACTCTTTTGTTAGATAGGATACGATTAGAGCCAAACTGAGGACATCGGAGGGGCGAGATCTCAAATGCTCAGGAGGACAGTTTTGTAGCTTCTTTCTCGCACTTGCAATGGGGGCGGATTACTCCAACATTGGGGGGGGGAGCGCCAAGGTCCCCAGCGAACTGCACCCCGGAGGGTGGCTGTGCTCTGAGGGGCTGAGAACCTAGAGGGGGTTCGGGGTGTGTTAACCTAGATGCACAAGGACAATGGCAGGGCTCACTTAAGGCGAGAGACTGGGACTTGGCTCCCCTCCCCCGACCTACTCAGGTAGGTAGGAGTCTGGTCCGATCATCCTGGGAGGTGACTTTCATTCATGAATTTATTAGAGACCCTTTTCCCTTCGCACAGAAGTAAATAAATAAAATGAAAAAGGTTACCTATCCGTGTCACACTGGTTTGAGATAGTCGCCCCTGCCCAACGCGTCCGTGCCTGGGGCGCTCCTATTGAGAGGAGTTCGCTGGACCCGCAGGCTGACAGGGAGGGGGGTCCAGAGGGAAGCAAAGGCTGGTGGGATCGGCGGGGCAGAGACAGGGACGTCTGAGCAGCGGAATCGCCGAGACCAACCGGGGGTTTCGGACTCAGAGGACGTTTTTGCACTCAGAGTGGGAGGCACAGGAAAGGAGGAGGGCCTGCCTGCAGCAGCGGGGTGAGCCGGCAAACAGCAGCAGGGAAAGTTCAGGTCCGGGCCGGGCCACAACAATGAGGGTTCGCTCCGGTGGGGACACGGGTAGACAGAGCAGCTTGGGGCACAGATAGATGTATTTCCAGAGGCTTCCCTGGCAGTCCCTTCTCTGGCCCCGCTCCGAATCTGCTGGCAGTAACGTTTCCAAGGTTTTGCTTAAATCTTCTGTCCACGGTGCTCAATTTTCGGCATCGCGAGACAGGACGCCGGGAGGGAAAACCTCAGCTCACGGTTCAGGTGCTCACTGTTCTCGGGGCAAAGCCTTTCCAACCCACCCCCACCTCAGCCCACCTCAGCCGGGCTGGAGTCTAAAAACTGTCACTTCCCCCTCGTCCCCTCGTCCCTGCCTCCACCACCACCACCCCCCCCCCCAAAAAAAACACACGCAAACCAGGAAAATCCGACCAAAACGGTGCTCTTCCCGAAGGTGGAGCCACGGAAGCCCGGGCCCCTTCGCGGCGAGGTTGTTTTTTTTCTTTTTTTTTTTTTTCTTCCCTATGTGTAAAACCTGTAATTCTCATTTCGCTGTCTAGCCACCCCTCACCTCTGCGCCCAGGCACTCGTGTGTGCTAACGTTTCCTTCTCCGGTTCCAGTGTTGTCTTCCCTTTGATTCTGGTAGCGACGTTATTCCAAACAGAATCGGCAACTTGTGGAAGTGAAAGTGTTGGAATGAATAAGCAGGTGGACGCCCACGCGCTGTTTTTAGAAATGAAACGTCACTCGCTTTCGAACAGCGTTAAGTAGATAGTTAGGGAATGCGCGAGACAGGCAGCAGAGTGGCGCAGCGGAAGCGTGCTGGGCCCATAACCCAGAGGTCGATGGATCGAAACCATCCTCTGCTAGACTTTTTCTTTTTCTTTTTTCCCCTTTTAAAATTCTGCAGGTTACGTTCACAATAAGGAAAGAAGAACAAGAAAAGCCGAAACAAACGAGCCGGTAGGGCCAGTACTCCCAGGGGGTGCGACTTAAGAAAAGCAAGGAAATGCCTTCTGCGTGCAGTGCTGACGTCACTTGAGGTGCTTGAGGTCACCAACACGCGCTGACAAGCTCGAAAGCAGCCCTTCTAAACACAATTGGTCATCAATATCGCATTATTGGGCCAAACAGCCCACGGAACATTATAAAGTCTGTAAATACCTTGTCCATCGAACGAGCTATTGAAACACGTTATTGTGTAGATGTGTGTATTAAGTGTAAATATTGTTAACAGTCAGAATTTTTGTACTCCTGCCATAGTAGGGTATTTTAATTTATTCATATACGAACGCCTCAAAAAAAAAGAGTAACGGCCCTGGACCTCTTTAAGCCCCTGAGAAACGCTGAGAAAATCATTCTTTTCTTCAAATGGATAGAGACATCGTGTGAAAGGGCTCTAATCTCACATTATAACAATCACAGGCAACAGGGTAGTGAAGACTGGGGGGAGGGGGGAGACAGGAGGAGGGGGAGAAAGCGGGGGGGGGGGGGAAGGACAATCGGAGATATCTGTAATACTAACAATAATTTAAAAAATAATGAAAAAAATCAGAGAAAGCACCAGAAGAGCATGGGAAGGGGAAAGAGCAGGTGCCCACGCAGGATGGCTAGAGGGACACTCAGTGCAGATGCTTCTTAATAGTAAGTCCCCCTTATGGGTGCGACTACCATGACAACTCTCCAGCCAGCTGGCCCAAATATCTAGAGACTGAACATAGTGAATGCCGGTGCGTTGATAAGGAAGAAATAATAAGTTCGCTTATTAGAAAATATCCCTTGATGCAGACAATATGCAATACTTTAGCATCACTTAGGTGCCAAAAACTCCAGTTTTCTGCTCAGCAGTGGTAGACTAAATGACTTTTCTTTCCATAGAGTGCCCATACGCCACGAGACTTACATGGCTGCCAGTTTCAACCTTTCTCCCATCCCGACTCCGTGGCCCCAAATGGCCCCACAGCGTCTAGAATCTCTATCTTTTTAAAGGCGACATAGCCTTTGCATCAAGACGTGACGAAGGACTCAGGACCCGGCTGCAAGAAAGCTCATTCTGCTTTTAAATATTTCAGCAAGCACAGTGTCCCAGCGACCACGTGGCCTAACGGATAAGGCGTCTGACTTCGGATCAGAAGATTGAGGGTTCGAATCCCTTCGTGGTTATTAATTTTAGCTACTTTGCCAACAGACTATCCTAACCCATAAAAGCGGGCCTGGAGTGAATGTCTCACCAACGTCTTTTCACATTCTTTTCTTTTAAGTTCTGGCTGCTGTGGAGTCTATGTTACTGTTTTTCACTCTTCCCCTCCTGTCCCACCTTCCTTTTTTCCTCCTGTTGTGTCCTCATCAAACGGATGAGAACAGCCTGCATTTCCAACCTAAATTACAGAGCAGAAATATTAAGGTCATTAAAAGAGCCCACGTGTTTACAGAAACATGTATGCAACAGAAAAAACTTTAGCTGGGCAAAATATACAAACACACATTTTTGTGCCTACTTAACTCATTTTTATAGTAATTTATAGGACGAAGAGAAGGTAATTTCCAACTACTGACCTCCTGGTGAAACATGGTCTTTGATTTTGGGTCTAAATATTGGTTCAAACGTGGGAGCCAAGAGTGCTCTTGCCAGGTCAAAGCAATGAATAATTAAAACAAGATAGAAAGCAACAACAAGGTGGCTATGGGCCCTTTCTGTCCCAGCTTGTTTCTTAGAGCTCCTCTCTGACTGGTTTCCACTAGTCCTCTGTGGAGTCCAGATTGTACAGAGAGAACAAAGAGGCTTCCCTCTTTTGTAGTAATGTATCTATTCCGCTTTCTTCCCTCTTTAGTACTTAGGGAGAAAAACAAAGCCTTTGGGGTTTAACAAAGGTAATGGGCAGAGGCAAAATAGCCCCAGATCTACCTCCTTACTTTGGGACAATATAAGATATCATCATGTTTAAAACCCTCCTTTAACTTGAATTAAAAGGAGTGACACTTACCCCAGGTCTATTCTGCTTGGATGAAAGTTCAATTCCTCCCCCTGCCACCACACACACACACACACACACACTCACACACACACACAACATGCCTTTAAGTGTCTGTTTTACAACTATCTGTTGAATGTTTACAGTGTGCAAACTTGGAGAAACAGGATTTAAAAGGCTGGGGCACACCCTTAAAACCTTATTTTCACAGAAGGTCAAGTGGGGAGGTTGTGGCACCAGGGGTAAGATCCCTCTGGTTCTTTTTTTGGAGAAAAAGAAACATATATGGAAAGCATACCATGTATGACCCAATTCCTGAAGACTCCACTTCGGCTTGCAATCAGGATCATCACCTCCTGAGCTTTTATTTCCAAGATTAAATGGGTCATAGTGTGTAAGCCATCTCTGAACCCTATAGTCAGTCTATCTAAGCCATCTATTGTTAGGTGAAATTCGAACACAGGTATTGTTTTAAAAATCCATACTTCTTCGGTCTCAATCTTCATGAGGCCTTGAGCTTGAGCGGTCCACTGACTTCTGACACGTGAACTTCAGAAGTTTCTAGGTCTCAAAAGTTGCAATCCCAGTCCCGGGACTTGAACATGTTGGAAAGACCTCATCTCCTCAACCACTTGATCTAAAAAACAAAACAAACAAACAAACCAAACGCACACACACAAAACCCACAACACTTGGTTTCCGTGAACGTGAAAAGGAAAGACTGGGTTTTTCTGCTCTCTGCCTCCGTTTCCTCATCTGTAAGGTAGTGACAGGTGATAGAGGGGGAAGTTTCAGAGAGATTAATCTCTATCGTCCCCTCTAATTGTGTTCCTCTACGCTGTGTGCCTGGTCAAACAGGCCACAGGTGAGATTTTTATAGGAGTAGTGCTAAAATTAAGATGTCCATTGCAGAATAGAATCAAAGAAAGGCGAAATAAATAGAAGCTGGAAGGCTAGAGAAAGACCTTTAATTTAAATTAATTCAATTAAAATACAACGAAAGGAAGCATGCTTTCCTTTGCAGACCCACGGGGAAAGGGACACTCGATCTGGGTCTTGAAAATGGACTTCACCAGAAGGAGCAGAGTCTCTCCGGCTGGAAGGAACCACGTGAGCAAAAGCACAGCATGTGGGCAGTTTCTACCCCTGAGGGGCAAAGGTTAAGTTTGATGGGGAAGCTGGGAGGAGGGCAGGTACTGATAAGATGTCCAGAAAGAGAACCTTGGACTTGGAAACGTGCCTGGGATTTAAAAGGCAAATAATATGAGACAAAAACTGCCAACTCCAGGCCACTGAGCGAAGAGAGGCACCAACGGCCTCCTTAGAATCACTGACAAAAAAAAAAGCTCACTGTGCGAGCGAACCAACCGCTGGGACCCTGCCCAGGAGATTCTGACTCAGGGCTCAGCGTGCAGGTTCGTGTTTTGCTCACAGAGCCCAGCAACCGGCTCAGAAGCACCAAAACAGCCCATTTAGTTAACCCGCGCTAAAATTGAGTGCTCACCACCACGTGAGACCCTGAGCGACGAGGATGGGATTCGAACCCACGCGTGCAGAGCACAATGGATTAGCAGTCCATCGCCTTAACCACTCGGCCACCTCGTCAGCTACACTTGACCTCTCAGTTACGTAAAGGAACTTCAGTAAATATTATATTTCTTCATTCAATTGAATGGTTTGGTATTTTCTCTTATTTTATCGAGGATGTGAACTTGAATAAAAATGACAAAACACACTCCCAAAGAGAAATGTGGAGTCTAAAAAAGCAGAACTCACAGGAACAGAGAGTGGAATGGCGGTTATAAGGGATTTGCTTGGAGGTGGGAAACTGGGGAGATGTGGGTCAAAGAATGCAAAACTTACTGTTAGAAGGAGAGTCCGTTCTGGAGATGCACAGCACACCGAGTATAAGCTGTATTACTAACTTTCAAGTTGCTAGGAGACTATCTTAAATGTTCTCACCACAAAAGACAAATAATTATGGGATGTGATGGAATGCTACTGTGGTGATCACACCGCAATACACAAACGTATCAAATCAAGACGTTGCACACGTTAAACTTACAAATGTTGTATATCAGTTATATCTCTTTGTTTTAAAGTCCCTTGTGTAGCATCTATCTGATGTTGGGAGATTTGGGGAGGGTGCAAGGAAACCCGGCTTTGTTCTGGTTTGGATGCTGGGAGGAATTCTGTGGTTGGGACAAAGGTAATGAAGCCAAAGCTGTTGTGAAACTAGCGGTCTCTTATTAGCATCTAATAATTTGATGAAAGGAGATGTTTGCTACTGGTGTGGTTTGCACTGTGAGCTTTTATTGTCTGTTCTTAGACGAGATGATAAAATGTTTTGTTGTTGGTTTGCTGTTTCTGTCTTCTTTCATTGGGATCAGAGAATGAATGCCCTTGTCTGATGACCCTGTTCAACAGAAGAATCCCCCGGCGGAGCAATATTTAGCAGCCAGAGGGAACAGCAAGGCACTGAATGTTGATGGGGATGGGGGCGCAAAGTTCAAGTGTGAGGGAGTGTCTTTACAGGCCACAGTGCACTCTTGGTTTGGGAAACTTCTGTGCATAAACTAGGATGCACCAGTGATGGGGGGAAAAAAAAACAACACAGGGTTGCAGAAGGCCCCACCGAGATTTGAACTCGGATCACTGGATTCAAAGTCCAGAGTGCTAACCATTACACCATGGGGCCTTGCAAGAAGAGCCTAAAATACCTGTAAATATTTTCTTAGGGAGTTTGTCATTCATACTATTTTGAGAATTATATTTTTAACATATTATAGTTTAAAACTATAATTTAAACATATTTATTAAGTTTAAAATTATATATATATCTCTCTCAGCAGAGACTACAAAAAGCACAGGAAGACCTGGGCTCACAAGCACCAGGACCTTCTCGAGATCGAGTGCGTGATAGAAATGGATAGAACCCGAACCCAGAACTGAGATGAAACGCCAAGACTTAGACATCTTGAAGAAAATGTAATTTCCCAAGCTCTAAAGGGTACTCTGGCCCAATGAAGGCGGAGGGACAGGAGAAGGCAGGTGTGGAACCAAGAAAAAGGTGTGAGGATGCTGGTCAGAACAGTGAGATGGGATGGGTGTCCCTTCAGGTGCAAAGGTAATCTGAAAGTAAAGAAAGGCACCAAAAAGCACTGCAGGTCCCACCGAGATTTGAACTCGGATCGCTGGATTCAAAGTCCAGAGTGCTAACCATTACACCATGGGGCCAAGAGCCACCTGCACTCTGGCGAGCTTTTCCAAAGACGTTGGAAGTGCGTCCTGTAACTTTCAATAGGGTGACTTTCCTGAATATTCCATGGGTCCTGGCAGAAAAGGCGAAGCCAAGCAGAGCTCAATTTTCCTCCCATAACAACGCTCTTTTCAAAATAAAAACTGTATTTCTGGGCAATTTCAGCTATTATGAAAAAAACTTTTCCCTCTTTAAGTATTTTTACTTCCGTTCTGCCTTTCCTAATAGAATGCAAGTATAATAAAAGATATTTTTTGTTATCTTTACTCTTTTCTATATTGCATATACAATCAAGTGTATGCATTAGAAAGAGTTAGCGAGCAAAACGATTTTTTAGTAAAAAAAAATAATAATAAGACTTAGCTGAAAGCAGCTTTGACAATTATCTTTTTGGTCCTTCCTCTCTAATTCTGGTCTCCGAAGTGGAACGATAAGAGAGCTCCAGAAGGAGGAACGGTTGGAAAATTCTTTCTGAAATGTTTCCTAATAATCAAACATGTTCACAGGAGAATACTGATGCACTGACGTACCCAGATTTGGGGGGAGAAAATCAAGTGGAAGAAGTTATAGGCAGGCGAGGTTTCAGAAGCCAAACCCGAGATAGACTGCCGATAGGGAGGCGGCAATTCACAGAGAATTAGAGCCAGAGCATCTTTAGGGTGTGGGCTCGGAAATCCCTATGTAATCCCACAATCATTTTCAAAGATTTTTCTCTAGCGACTGTTACACTAAGACACTCGTACTACCGGCTTCCAGCTACGGAAAAACAAAACGGTGTCTGGTGTTTTTTTGGTGTGTGTTCGAATTTCCACAGCTGATCCAGCAGATGATGACGTACTGGGGAAGAAAAGCATCACTGCGTAGTCGGCAGGATTCGAACCTGCGCGGGGAGACCCCAATGGATTTCAAGTCCATCGCCTTAACCACTCGGCCACGACTACAAGACTCCAACCATGCGCTAGATTAATTCCCATGAGGAATATTACCTTTTCTGTTCTAGATTGGTGTTTCTATTCAGTACCTGTTTTGAAATGTCCATCATCATGGTAAAAACGAGATTGGGAAGATAGAGATGTCGATCATAAATTATTACAAATTGTAACAGTTTGACTATGAGATAAACATTCCGATGTGTGCCAGGTGTACATATCCCCAAACCTGAGATACTGAATCACCAGAATTGTCAAACTAATGACTAGCGTTAACTGAAGTTGGGGGCGGAAAACTGTACACTTGCAGTACTGGTCCCCATGCCCTGGCCTACCTTGATAAACTGAACTCAATCCCCTTTCCTAAAATTTAAATTTGTATCAAAAGTGTAAGTCCAGATAGCAGAGGATGGTTTCGATCCATCGACCTCTGGGTTATGGGCCCAGCACGCTTCCGCTGCGCCACTCTGCTACAGCACACAAGTCTGGCTTTAAATTACTATTAAAAAAAAAAAAAAAGATCTGGCACTTTTGTGACCTCTAAGTAATTTATGAATTACTTGATGAATATTTTGGCTACCAATAAGAATGCACAGAGTACATACATCAATATCCATTCGTGGCTACACTCCAACTCCAAAGACTAGCGGCTTAGAGTAACCCCGAAAGACTCCAATCCTCAGATTCGCGTTTACTCGGCCTCTGACAAAATGACTTTTCAAGTTATTGGAAAACCAAGCACATGCTACTTGCCGTAAGATGAAATTACAAAATGAAGGCTAGCTGGTCTTTCTCAGCTCAGCCATCCCTGGATACAAGAAACATGGCTTTCAATTTTTAAGTTACTTTTATTTTTTAATCACAGTTAACATATATCATTATATTAGTGCCAATAAATCGCGCAACCATTTGTTTGGTGATATGTTGCCCTGCAGCAGTGGAAAGGAAAAAGCAGGTTGCATTGGCCGGGAATCGAACCCGGGCCTCCCGCGTGGCAGGCGAGAATTCTACCACTGAACCACCAATGCTCCACAAAAAGGCCGTCTTTTTTTATACTAATGTAGACATAGTTACATTGTCATGTTACAAGATTGCATGGATTTTTTTTTGCTCCTTTGGACTTTCTTAAGTCCCACATACTTTGATCAGTACGTTTCTCATGCTAAAGGGATCCAGAATAAGCCACCACTGTGGAAAAAAAAATATTTTGAGCTAAAGACATTTGAGTTTCTAAAATCCCTTATCTAAGAGTAGAGGTCCTTCCAAAAGAATCCACTCATCATAAATCCCATCCCCTGAAGCAGCTCTCATCTTTCCTTCTGAGACGGAAGTTGGTGTAGAAAAATAAAACATATTTTTCCCGCCCTAAATTCTTGGTTGGAATCCCTGCAACAAAAGAATTTTGTATATGTCATTAACACAAGGGAGAGAGGCCCAGGGAAACTGGTAACTCTGGAAGAGTAACCGATGAAGGGGAGCAGAACTTACCACCCCAAAATATGCCTCTTTGACATTAGAATTATTTTAGGCTGATTAATTTTTTAGAAACAGCAGACACAGAAGAAGATCCAAAAACCAACTAGAAGTTTCCTTTTTGTAAGAGACATTTACATTTGTAGTAAAAATGATGATGATGATGATGATGATGATGATATACATGTAGGCATTTTAAAATAGAACTGGAGCTACCATCCCAGAGGAACTGCCTTGCACATTTTCTGTCTCTCACATTTGTGTGTAACAGACCGTCCAACCTCAGAGGAAAGGCAGGGGATGGGTAGGAGGAAGGAGACCAACCAAAGGCCTTGTATGCCTGCATATAAGCATGACCAATGGACACAGACTGTAGGGGGCCGAGGGCATGTGCTGAGGGGTGGGAGTGGTGGGGGAGAGGTCAATTGGGGAAAAAGAAGACATGTCTAATACTTTAAACAATAAAGACTTTAAAGTTTTAAAAAATCATATGACTTTCAATTAAAAAAAAACCTTTGCATATTAAAACAAGGTAAAATAAACTTTGGACTTGGCCTAAAGCAACCTTGTTACCCCCCCCCCCCAAAAAAAAAAAAACAACAACTGTTTGCAAGAGTAACAAGAAAGCAGATATTATGACTACTGGACTGATGACTACTGGATTGAAAATTAAAAAGTCTCTTTGTTATACTAGTACTAAAGGCCCAGTGCACGAAATTTGTGCAGGGGGTGGGGTGGGGTGGGGGTGTCCCTCAGCCCAGCCTTCAATCTGGGACCCCAGTGGGATCGGGCCTAAACGGGCAGTTGGACATCCCTCTCACAATCCAGGACTACTGGCTCCCAACTGCTCACCTATATGCCTTCCTGATTGCCCCCAACCACTTCTGTCTGCCAGCCTGATCACCCACTAAACATTCCCCTGCCAGCCTGATTGATGCCTAACTGCTCCCTTGCCAGCTTGTTTGCCCCTAACTCCCCTCCCCTGCAGGCCTGGTCACCCCTTACTGCCCTTCCCCTGCAGGCCTGGTCCCCCTTCCCACCACCAACTGCCCTCCCCTGCTGGCCATCTTGTGTCCACATGGGGGCAGCCATCTTGTGTGTTGGAGTGATGGTCAATCTGGATATTACTTTTTTATTAGATAAGATGTTAGGCTATGTTATGCTATGCTAGGCCATCTGCACCAATAGCAACACCTTTCCTTCTGTTGCTGTAATTGTTCACCTTCCCTTGCTGGTCAATGCCCCTAGCTTTTGTCTCATCAGAACACTAGTTGGGCTTTTCTGCCTGGATCGGTGCTCGCCGAACAGGGTTCTTCTCTCGCAGGCCTGGTGAGCTCGCTTCGCTGAAGCGGGAAGATGGCCATTGGTGCCAGTTTCCCTGGACAGCTGGGCAGCCCGGCGCACAGCAGAGCCAAACGCTGCACACGCAGAACTGGGAGAATGAGAGCCCCTTCGTTCGTTGCAGGGCTCCACGAAAGGAGAACCGGAAGCTACCACCCCCAAACAGAACACCCCAATAACTACAATTGCTTCCACCTGAGGGCCTTAGCTCCAGGCCGCATCCCGCGCGGGGCCTTTCCTGCCACGCATTTAGGGTTGTAAGTCAGCGATGTTACCTTAAGAACAGGAAAACAAACCGAGCAGAGCTCTGCACCCTGTGCTGAGCAGCTACCTTCTCCTGGGTCTGAGCCGAGTCCGCCTTTACATTCTCCCCTGAGCCTTGCCTTCCAGGCAGCCGCCAGGCAGCTGGACCGTGGCTCCCTTAACAATGCAGTCACGACTCTTCGGAAGGTTCATCGGGTCATGTTAGCTAAAAGCTCGTTTCAAATGGGACTTGCTGTCAGCCTCGCTGTTTCCGGCTAGTTCAAGCTGACCTGGGTGCAGACCTGTGATGTGGACCGGGCCAACGGGAAGGGGGTGGGGGTGGGCGGGTGGAGGGATGGGGGGAGTCACCTCCATTCTGAGGGTCCCAATCGATGGGTACACTTTGTCCACAAGCAGCCCGTTGCGGGAGTGGGGATGGATGTGCCTGGAAGTGATGCTCGGGGAGCCTGCCCCCCCTCCCACCCCGAAGGCCTGGTCTGAGGATGAAAGAAAGGCTTTTTTTTGGGGGGGGGGGGAGGTGCTGGCGCTTCGTGAGGCTGCCCACGGGAGGAGGAGTGTCTGGATACAGCCGGGATGAGGGCGAGCATTGCGTACCGAGGGAAGGGCTGGGTTCGGGGCCCTGCCCTCGAAAGGAGAGACGCGCATTCGAGAAACTGAAGGAAGGGGCCCTAACGCAGAGAGGGTTAGCCAGCCCAGTCGACCATTTCCTTATAAACAGGGGGTGTCGGGATAAGATCTGCGATTTGCGTTGGGAAACCAGCACACACGGCGGACACTCCTAACCGAGCAGCGGGAGAGGTGGGGAGAGCTGAGAGGCAGAGATGCGTGGAGGCCTTGGTGGTCGTCAGGAGAAAGGGGATACAAGCAATCGGTCAGTTTAGGAGCGAAACTCGGCAGAATCCCTAATCGGACTGGGAAATGGAGCAGAGGCAGTGTGCAGGATGGCTCCCGGCTCCCGGCTCCCGGCTCCCGGCTCAGGGGAGGACAGGGGTGGCCATGCAGCTGAGGAGGCGGAGATGGTCCTGGGCAGACAGGCCGAGCGCAGAGCGGAGCGCAGGTTTGGAGGGGAGGGTCCTCGGAGCCCCCGGGACACACGGGGACCCGAAGACTGCGTGGCCGGGCCGGTGGTGAAGAGGACGGCGTTTAAATGAACGCGCTCCGTTAGCGGAGGTTGTAAAAGGTCACTGCGCGCTCGGGGAACCGTCCCGTTTTGGAATCCCGATGGCAGGCGGAGAGCAAACGCGGGCGTCGCAGATCCCTCT